>JASGAU010409902.1:0-13774 GCA_030220045.1 Australoheros facetus
CCCCTCTTAAAAGCCTTATCAAATATAACTTTCTATAGGCTTATGCAACAGAAATATAAACTGTAATTTAAAAACTAAAACTGGTGCACCGTCTGCTCAATGTCAATTTTTATTCAGAAATAAGAGGATATTAAATAATAAGGTTTCCCACCCAACAGTTCAGTCTGCAGTTGTGCTAACAGGTGTAAAATGTGCAACAGGAAGTTGCTAGACAACAGCACAGGGCTCAGTCTACTCTCATCGAATAAACAGAAGCTTCAAAATAAAACCTCCCAAAAAAGAAACCTGCGATTGTTGGCAGTGTTGGAGAGTGAAGCAGTGTCAGATGGGAGGGGAGGAGGAGTCTTGCTGCGTCTACATATGTAAAGCAGCAGGGAAGCAGCAGTGTGTCAGACTGAGGCTCTGGCCCAACCTGGGCTCCTCACTGCTCCCTCCAACACATCAATCATCCAAAACAGGGCCATCATAGCCACGCTGCATGCTGGGAGACACACATGCGCAGGCACGCACACACTGCAGCAGGCTTACACGCAAACAACTGAACAAACACACACGGAGTTGCATGAACGCAGACATTTAAAACTGTGGACACGTGCACACACACACACACACACGCGGCAAACAAATATGGAGTGAATTGCTAACACGCGCATGTACGAACACTCACACACTCAAACACAGAATAATGCACACATACAAACACACATGCAAACACCTACTGTAGAGTGCAAAGTACTTACACACACACACACACATACACACACTAGAGTCACACTCTCTGTGCCTCCCAGTCTCACACAAAGCACGCAGATAAACAGAAATAGGTATCCTGTGCCCACAGGGTGCCCTCGCCCCCGACCATCTGCGATGGGTGCCAACACACAGCGGGTGATATTTACATGGAGACCCCCCCCCCCCCACACACACACACACACTCTCCCCTTCCTACCACAATCACACACATGCACAAAAAAGAAGGGAAGAAAGAAAGAAATACCCACAAAGGGCCGCTTGGATCGCTTGATCTCCCAAAACTCATTAAACATGCAAATATATGCAAATATATGCACCTCTAGAAATCCACCTTGGGCCAAAGTGAGTGATTGTGTGTGTGTGTGTGAAAATACGTGTTTGTTTGCATGTGATTGTGTTTCCACTTCAGGCTTTGACAGTGTTTCTGCCAAACTTGATACTGTGTATAAGTATGTTGCTGTTACTGTAACGACAGAAGATGTTCTTACACTGGTTTTACCAGAGGTCAGCAGTACTTTTCCCCTGTACAGGTAGTACATAATATTGTAGAATAACTTTTTAAAAAGCTGCATTTTAAAAATGGGAACTAAAATCACCCCTCTGAATAAGAGACTGCAGCTGACAGGTTTGCATTCTGAGTACATTTTCCTCATTTCTAGTTGTCTTATTTTTCAGTGTGGATACAAAAACAAACATGTCCCCGTTATATTTTTCTTCTTGGAAGAAATAAAGCAATCACATTAGCTTTGCAATTAGCTGGTCATACGTTATTAAAGTCAAACCACATGCGCACGACATTCACTGGACCTGTACAGTAAGAGTGAAAACATAAAACCCAGGTAATGGAACACATTTTCAAAATATTATTATCCAAGAAGAACGTATCTCTGCACTGCCGAGAATATCAAATCAAATGATGAAGTGAATAAAACAACCTTGTCTTAATATTCAGGCTTTTCCACAAATGCCATTTTTTGTCACAGTGTCAAACACAGTCTGAGACATGATTTAGTCAAGTTATCATCTTCCCCTAGAAGAGTTCATCATTTACCTAGCAAGACTGAACAACACAAACTGTACCATATACATCAACTCAAGGTGGAAGACAGTGGCAGAAAAAGTGCGTAGTTAATACATTATCTCCAGGTTTTTCTATTATCAGTTAGTCACTGTGTGCGTTTGTGTGTGTGTGTTTGGTTTGTGTAATCTGTTGGGGAGACAAGAGAGGAAAGACTCCTGAAGGAGCACCAGGGATGAAGATGGTAAATATATGATCTGTCTGTCACAGCAAGCAAGGGTGGTTGTTTGTGTGTGTGTGTGTGTGTGTGTGACCACAGTGCTGCAGGCTAAATAGTGCCATTATATTCCTCCAGCCGCACTAGTCACAGTCAGCTCGAGTCTCAAAGTCCTCTGGGAATCAGAGATGTCGCTGCTCAAAGACTGCTGCCACCCTGCTATAAACAAACACACACACACACACACACACACACACACACACACACACACACACCCTGTGGGCATGGCAGGTGGGGTGGGAGAGCATTGTATGTGTGTTTACATTTTTGGTGTGTTTTTCTGTGTTTGTGTATAAGGTCTCAGTGAAAGTGGAGCACAGTAATGACACCCTTCTATAATATTCTTTGAAAACCCATTGTGTTAGGCAGCGGAAAGAAAGAAAAAAATGCTGTCAGTCATAGCTACCAATTAGAAGAGTTGTTACTGTACCACGCGCACACACACTAAAAGGGTTGGTTCAGTGAGATTACAAAGGGAGATATTTTTCTCGTAGCTTTAGTGATAACTAGTAGTGTAGTTAGGTTTTGTTATATTTCCAGGTTTTAAGATATCATTAGCCTTCCCAGGGCTGGGATTATTGATGATACACTATATTGCCAAAAGTATTCACTCATTGAATTCAGGTGTTCCAGTCACTTCCATGGCCACAGGCGTATCAAACCAAGCACCTAGCCATGCAGACTGCTTCTACAAACATTTGTGAAAGAATGAGTCGCTCTCATGAGCTCAGTGGATTGCAGTGTGGTACCGTGATAGGATGCCACCTGTGCAACAAGTCCAGTCATGAAATTTCCTCATTACTAAATATTCCACAGTCAACTGTTACTGGAATTATAACAAAGTGGAAGCGATTGGGAGTGACAGTGACTCAGCAAAGTGGTAGAATAATAACAGAGTTGGGTCAGCGGATGCTGAGGTGCATAGTGCACAGAAGTTGCCAACTTCCTGCAGAGTCAATCGCTACATCCAAACTTCATGTGGTCTTCAGATTAGTTCAAGAACAGTGTGTAGAGAGCTTCATGGAATGGGTTTCCATGACTGAGCAGCTGCATCCAAGCCTTACATCACCAAGTGCAATGCAAAGCGTCGGATGCAAAGCGTCAGATGCAAAGCGTCGGATGCACTGGACTCTAAAGCAGCGGAGACGTGTTCTCTGGAGTGATGAATCATGCTTCTCTGTCTGGCAATCTGATGGATGAGTCTGGATTTGGTGGTTGCCAGGAGAATGGTACCTGTCTGACTGCATTGTGCCAAGTGTAAAATTTGGTGGAGGGGGGATTATGGTGTGGAGCTGTTTTTCAGGAGTTGGGCTCAGCCCCTTAGTTCCAGAGTTAGGAACTCTTAATGCTTCAGCATACCAAGACATTTTGGACAATTTCATGCTCCCAACTTTGTGGGAACAGTTTGGGGATGGCCCCTTCCTGTTCCAACATGACTGCGGACCAGTGCACAAAGCAGGTCCATAAAGACATGGATGAGTTAGTTTGGTGTGAAAGAACTTGACTGGCCTGCACAGAGTCCTGACCTCAACCTGACAGAACACCTTTGGGAAGAATTAGAGCGGAGACTGTGAGCCAGGCCTTCTCATCCAACATCAGTGTCTGACCTCACAAATGAGCTTCTGGAAGAATGGTCAAAAATTCCCATAAACACTCCTAAACCTTGTGGAAAGCCTTCCCCGAAGAGTTGAAGCTGTTATAGCTGCAAAAGGTGGGCCAACATCATATTAAACCCTCTGGATTAAGAATGGGATGTCACTCAAGCTCATATGTGTGTGAAGGCAGGTGAATGAATACTTTTGGCGATACAGTGTATGAACCCTGATCATAAGGGAGTTCATTTAGAACCCGGATAAAGTTTAGATAAATTAGATTGGGCACAAACTAAAAGTGAATTACATCAACTGCAACTTGTCATAATTTAATATCTGGCCTATAATTTTGGTTATATAAAATCCCCAAAACAGCCACCCATTCAAATACATTTCACACACACACTCTTGTAACAGCAAGACATGATGTTCCACATCCTGTTGCAATAAGAGACTGGCCTGAGCTTTAAGCTCCCTGGCTGTAAACAAACTCTCTTGAAATGATTTATCCTTGTCTAACGTGTTTATTCAAAAAGACATTCTGTTTCCAGCTCATATAAGTCTCGGTCATTTTAAAGCTGCTTCTAGGAAACTTCAAGCTTAAAAGAATATTTAAACTCAACAAAACAGTAACTTAATTTAGATCCTTGAGTTTACTACGGTGGCCCTGAGAGGTCAAAAACACTACAACTTAAGAAAGCACCAGCAAATAGAAAAACACTGCAAAAGCACACAAAACACAACGGAAGTTGAATAAAACACAGCTGAAATAGAAAAAAATGCCACAAAAGCTCACAAACAAAAGAAAACTCACAAAAAAGCACAGAAATGTTTCCGGGGAGACAATAACGTGACGTAACAGCAGCGGAAGTGACAAACAGTAAACAGCTGATAGCAAACATGTAACTACAAGTATGATACGAATTGTGGGTTTAAAAATCACATTACACTGAAGAATCCTCCGCTTCTTTTAAGAGTGTCTCAGGGTGATCCTTCGCATGTTTCGGTTTCTGTCACTTTGTGTTTTATTCAACTTCCGTTGTGTTTTGTGGGTTTTTGCAGCATTTTTCTATTTGCTGGTGTTTTCTTAAGTTTGACCTCTCAGGGCCACCTTAGTATACAGTGTATATCAATTTAGAGTGACAGATTATTAAAAAGAAAATGACTACAGTTCTACTTGATAGTCCACACCAAGTGGGTAATCAACAGACCTGAGATGAGAAATCTCAGCAGAACCTTCAAACCTGGTTAAATAACACCAAAACTACTGATGATAGGCACAATGTGGAGGATGGTGAAACAACTTTTTTTTAAAAATAATTATGGACCATCCTTAATGACAGCTCGCATATTACAGGCTGCTATTTACTGGATTTCCATATTGGGCTGTACTGCCTTCAATACTGATCAACAGTACAAGCACTGAGGTGAGCTGAGACGCCACAGATGGCGGTAGAGCGAGCATAGGGGGAGAGAGAGAGAATTTCCAGCCCTGCGGTCCCGTCTCCTTCATAACGCTGGAAGGTCAGCTGAGCCTCGAGCCATAACACTCGCTCCCTTTTCTCTTCAGTCCCACTTTTAGTCCTAGCAGACCCACAGTGCTCTTTGACAACTGTCATCATGACGAATCAATACGGACTTCTCCACAGACCCTCGTGTTCCTCAACCCCCCATTCTCTGCCGCCCTTGAGTTTTGATTCAAAAGATAGTCCAGGTAAAGTCTCTTCCCAGGGCTCTATTTTATAGTTTACCCTTCACTCTCGGTGCAACCTCTCTTTTCTGTTAGCCCTGTACGTCCTCTGCTTGTCTTCATGTATCAGTGTCAGATTTAATTGGCATAGCTGCTTGTCAGACTTTTTTGTAGCAGCACGGCAAATGTCAAAAACCATTAAAAATATTAAATTAGTAAAAATAACAATTAGTCTTAGTAAATTATACTGAAATATGATATTTAGCAATCAATATCTACGCACATTTGGAAAAGAGAGATTTTAATGCACATAGTTCAAAAGCCATTACTGAACATTGTTGTTCAACTTTAGCCACGTGTGTCCTTTTTCTTTCTCTGCCCCCCGTGTTAACACAGCATCTTCTTTTCAGTGCCCTGTATTTGCGATAGCGTGTACATGTTGCTCTCCAATCTACGGCAGAGCTGACATCCAGCATGAAACCAATCAGTGTGTGGGTGTGTGTATGTGCTGATTAGTGGCGTGCGAAGGCATGCGGCACGTCAGATGCGAGCGTTAATTCGTGTTGCGAGCGTCGCCGCGACTTGTCTCGGCCCTCCGGTAATGAGCAGCGGTACCGTTATGTGGCTCGGCTTCACGGTGCTTCTTCCCCATCTCTGCGACACACTGGGCCCTGGTAATTGGTCACAGAGGGGACAGTAAATCTGTATGAGGACGTGGGAGAGACACAGAGACAGAGAGCTGGAGAAAGAAAGAAAGTGTGTTTGCATGTGTGCGAGCCTGCAGGAGGAGGTAGGTGACGAGGACGGGGGGTGGGTGTCTTTCATCTTCACAGCTTTTTCTCTATAAACTTCCAACTGTTTACAAGGACTGATGCCTATTTGCACACACACAAACACAGGCACACATATCTACACAGCNCACATATATACAGTAAATGACCTCAGCGCGCTACTGTCTGAGAGTATGGATTCTAATCAGACGTCGGCAGTATTGTGCCTGTCAAACCCGGCCAAGGTTACTTAACCTTCCAGTCTTAATTTCCCTTCCATTTTAGCTCCTTCCTCCATATCAAACATCAGCACATCTATGAGAAAAAAAAAAGAAAGAGTGTGGGGAGGAAAATGAAGATTGCCATGCTTGGCTGAAGCTCGGAGATGAAAGTAGAGGATGATTCACATTGCTATTGCAAAATGAACTGAACCAAGCTGAGCTGAGCTATGCCGGGCTGGGCTATTTTTAAACTTCTATATACCGCAGCTACTGGAAGAGGACAATGTGAAGCGGAGCAAATCATTTCTATATCATGAGGGAAGGTACGTGAAACAAGGCCTCCAGTAGGGCAGTTAGTATATAAGCTATGCTAAAAATATTATTTTTTGGCAAGATTTTACCATCTTAGTTACACTTTTTTTTTTTAAACTGGTTTCAAAGTCATATCAGACACTGAAAGACAGGCAAAGCAACAACATTCAATGAAAGGTTTTTAGTGTAATTACTTATTTTTAATAGATCAAAGCTAGCCAAAGACATGCTATATAACAACAACAACAACAAAAAAATGCTTACTAAGAACCAACAACAATGCTAGCTCTGCAAGGAAGTATTAAGATGGGGTACTGCTTTAGCTAGCTTTTCGCTAAATGCTAATATTAGTAGTCATTAATGGTCATGTCACAATGACACAGCAAATTGTGATGTTTGATGGTCGTTCACCATCTCAGTCTTACTTTTTAACATTTGCTCAATAGCAGCCATGGCTAACAATTAAACAACAGCTTTTCTTTCTCACCTGGAGGCTCCATCGGCCTTGTGGCTGCTCCCCCCAACAGTGCACAGTCATTAGGGTCCAGTTCTTCAGTCCAGCAGTGGAGGAATCGTAAGGCCTCGTATCCAACAGCAGCGACACTGTGCCACTGGGAGACTCCAGGCTTATGGAGAGGTCACCACGACACACTGTGTCGATACTCACTCTCACCTGGTGAAACACAGGTAGAAATTTCCATGAAAGAATAGTTTGGCAATAGAGTAAATTCACCTACTCACTTTCTTGCTATAAGCTCAATACCACTCTTTTGCAAGCTTCTGTTGATGACAGGAAATTACTGTGCCTGGGTAAGAAATAGCTCAATTTATATTCTCCCATTAAACTGCAGACTGTTGTTTCATACTTTTTAATATTTTTGTGAAGTTTAAACAAATAAGAGACAAAAATTGGCAAGCTTGTTGGCAGATTCTGCTAACCTTGCACTAAGCCAGGTTAACTAATTTCCCTTGCTTCCACAGTTTTCCAGCTCCAGTTATGCCGAGTTCACCACCTCTACGCTGTGGATTCATATTTAAGATACAACTGGTGTGACACTGGCATCCACGCTTTCATCTGATCCCTCAAAAATGTGATTATTTCTTTAACTTCTGAGGAATTTCTTTAAATATGCCCTTCTATCATCATTTTGCTGGGTTAATTTTTGACACCCTAGATAAGCCATGTGACAAAGGAACAAACAATGTAATTTGCTCCCTGATAAGGCCAACTGACTAATTATGAAAACAGAAAAGGGAGTGCTAACATGCATTGCTTATATCTAAATCCAATCTGTATTGTCTGAGATAATTTATGTGCCACACAGATGGACAAGTCAGTGATATGTCCACAGCCAGTCAAAGAGAGAGAAGCACATGAAGAAAGTATAAAGAATAGAATGCAACGACTGAGCAGGATATTAGCTAAATGATTTAAATAAGCTCATATCCCCCCCCACCACCACCAGTAGCACCCAGTAAACACCCTCCCTGTCCCTGTTCATCACAAGCAGCACATCTGGTGTGACAATGGCACATCGCAGAGTGAGCCGCCAAGCTGCAAAAAGACTGACAGCCCGCTCCTGTTTACGGCGTGTTACCACGGCAACACATCCATCAATCACACCTCGCAGCGATGGCCTGACCCACGCTTTCTGCCAGGGAGCAGAGCCGCAAAGATGAAGCCTTTTCAATTTACATGCTGACACACTCTCGCTCGCTCGCTCTCCTTCTCTCTCCTCGCCATTTCACAAGTACACACATTCACAAACATAGACAACTCGCACGAACTCAACTGTGCACGTACAGTACGTATGCCTGCTGACACAATCAAACATAAACACATTTGCATGTATGTGCCTGTGCTCAAGAAAACACAGTTTTGCCATTTTCTGCAAATTACAGTGCCAACACATTGCACATCACAGTATGATTTTTTTTGTTGTTGTTGTTTGGTTTTAATCGTCTCTATTCTCAGATAAAGCACGTGACACTGAAACCCAAAGACAATTCATATGGCATCTTCAAGCTTATCCAACTGTAGGCAGAAGTTAACTTTTGAATGCACTTGTGCTTGATTTGTGTCCTGCTGAGGGCAACAGGAACATTGAAAATCTGTAAGAGCAGCATTACATGACAATACAATTTAGGAAATAAAAAGTATACTCGTCAGCTGCTTCATTAAGTACACCTGTTAACAAAACTATCAAATCAGCCAATTATATGACAGCAACTCAGTGCAGTTTGTAGACATTGTCAAGACAATATGCTGAAACTCAGCATCAGAATGGGGAAGAAAGGTGATTTAAGTGACTTTGAACATAGCATGGTTGTTGGCAGACTGCCGTTAAATGGCCATTTTAATGGCAATCTACTGGGATTTTCCCACACAACCATCTCCAGGGTCTACAGAGGATTGTCTGAAAAAGATAAAAGTATCCAGTGAGCGGCAGTGCACCAGAAGAAAATGCCTTGTTGATGCCAGAGATCATAGGAGAATGGCCAGACTGCTTCATGCTGATAACATAACAGTAACTCACTTGTTACAACCGAGGTATGCAGAAGCACGAAAGCACGCGTCAATCCTAGAAGTGGATGGGTTACAGCAACAGCCAGTCCTGTCGGCTAAGAACGGGAAACTGAGGCTACAGTTTTCACAGGCTCACCAAGATAAACATCGCCTGGTCTGAGCAGTCTCGATTTCTGCTGTGACAGCCAGACGGTAGGGTCAGAATTTGGCGCAAACAACATGAAAGCATGGCTCCATTCTACCTTGTATCAATGGTTCAGGCTGCCGGTGGTGTAATGTGTGGTATTTTCCTGGCCCTTACTACCACTTGAGCACCGTTTAAATGCCAAAGCCTACCCAAGTATTGTTGCTGACCAGGTCCATCTCTTTATGACCACAGTGTATCCATCTTCTGATGGCTGCTTCCAATTGGATAACGTGCCATGTCACAAATCTCAAATAATCTCAAACTAGTTTCTTAAACATGACAATGTGTTCACTGTACTCAAATGGCCTCCACAGTCACCAGATCTAAATCCAATAGAGCACCTTTGGGATGTGGTGGAACGGGAGATTTGCATAATGGATGTGTAGCCAGCAAATCTGTAGCAACTCTGTGATGCTATCATGTCAATATGGACCAAAATCTCTGAGAAATGTTTCCAGCACCTTGTTGAAGCTGTACCACAAAGAATTAAGGCAGTACTGAAGGCAAAAGGGATCTAACCTAGTACTAGCAAGCTGTGGCTATCAAAGTGGCCATGAGTGTATATGTCTAGTGTATGTGTATATGGACCTCTTAAATCTTGCTTTTAACTTTTCAGTTGTTGTTGTTTTTTTAATGTTCACTTTCTTGCTGTGATTTTGATTAAAAGACTGATATCTTCTATATCATGTACACTCAGTGTAAAGACAGAGGAGCAATTGATTAGCTTAGTCAAGCATAATGTCTGGAAGAAAGGTAAGAAATAGCTAGCTGGCTTCTGATTAATGAAATCCATCTGCTAGCCTATCTAAAATTTACTAATTCACCTTTTTCATCATGTATGCTTAATCTCCATCTTAAACTCTTTCTTGTCCAGTAGCAGGTATTTCGTATTCCTCCAGTATAACCATACCAGCTCGTTTTCTGTCTCTTTATGCTAAACTATGCAAACTTATGGCTGTAACTTCTTAGTGAGTGGACAGTAATATTGCTCTGCAAGAAGGTGAATAATTGCATTTACTAATATCTCTTTAAAAAAATCCACAGCCATAAACAAATCAGTGCAAAAAATGTTATAAAATATTGTCACACATTTATAATGACTGTACTTATAGAAAAAAAAAACTCACCTGGACATGCTCCAGAGTGTTGATCTCATTAGCCCTTCCTTGGCAGGCTTCTGATTGGATGCTCACATGGACTCCTTGTCCTGGATAAAAGATTCTAGCCAATACAAAATCATTACCTCTGTCAGTCAATAAGCTCAATAGCCTCTTCTCACATGCTCATTTCACACTCATACATGCGCATAAAGCAGCGACAGGAGAGATGAAGATATGTTAAAGCTTATGGATGCCAATATTAGAGCCAGTTTCTTGGGATTATAATACAAAAATCCTTATAGTGGTTAGATGAGCATACCATATATAGTCAATAAAGAGTAAAAAAATAAAAGATTCTAAATTACCTGGCAGGATCAAGCTTGATGTGCTGTGTGCACTTCTTCTGTGAAGGAACACTGTGGAAGTGAGCGGCCTGCTGCACCATCAGCCCTGCATCCAACAGTCCAAAGCCATACCTGCAACAGGGTGGGAAGAAGCAGGTCCATTATGTGTATTTGTGAATATGCATGGTGTTGCATTTATATCCTCACACATGTGAATTGGAGGCTATTTATGTAGGTGGCTGAATGTGCTGTAGGAGCAGAGTAAGTGCTAATGGCTGCGACATGAGGAGGCAACAAGTCATTGACGAAGATGATGTTGTCCTCTGACACAATCGCTTCCCGCTCTGTCCGAGCTGAGGCTGAGGGCTGCTGTTTGTGCGCCTGTAATTGCCTGGAGGATTGATTCTGAACAATGTGCCATCTCACGGACTGTAATCAAGCCTCATTATTCATTCTTTACTACCCCAATCTTGGTGCTGGAGACACAATGGCCGACCCTTAAGCGGCGTTGCTGCCTGGTGACTGTATGGCCACTGCCTATCATACTCTCTTCTCCACTTTACCGCTCATCCTTTTTGAATCATCCCCTCTCATCTTTCCTCTTTGCCCTCTCTTTTCCATAGAGTAGCCTGCTATTCAGTCTCGGTTTCTTCTCTAAATTCTCCTTCATTCTCCTTCATCAAACATAAATTTCTTGCATCAGAACTCTTCTACGCCGCCTCAGTGATGCCAAAATCACAGTCCTCATAAGTCGCTCTTTAATTCTCCCTCAAATCTTTCATTTTCATGCACTTCTTCGCTCACCATTCCCTTTTGTTAAAATCACACTCCTCAGACTGAGTAACAGGGCAATAACAACCTTCATCGCCCCTCCTTCTTGGAAATTCAGAGGGGGTGACAAAGAGCTAATTTCTGCCATTATTACCATACAGACCTTATGACGTTAATCTGCAATAAGTGAAATTCATTATCCTGATGACGGGGTCTCTTGGAGCAGCAGAGGGAGAGACAGAGACAGGAGAAAGAAGAGAGCTGATCAATAACTCAATCTGCTTCCCTGCATGGGGCTCCATCTCCTCTGTCTCAGACTGTCAGTGTTTCTGAGGAGGAGACACAGGAACTGCAGCCCACATCGTCCCCGTCCTAACAGCACGCAGTGCAATCAATGGACACAATCTAATCAGCCGCTATCACCACCAGTGACTTTTAGCGTGTAGGGCCCGGCATAACAGCATTAAGCAGACGGCTGTTTGGGGTTGAGGTGTGCTACAGAAGTTCAAGGTTATCCAGGGGTTTTGTAAAAGCTGTGAAGAGCTGGAGCAAAACACAGCTGACAACAGCTCAGTGTAGAGAAGTAATTGCAAAGGCATCGGCTTACTTGGATCCTAATGAGTTCTAAATGTGCCTATAGTACATAAATGAAGATAACAGTGTCTTTATTTATTAATCAGTGTGTCTTAGAAGTCACCAAAACTAGAAGCTGTGATCCTGAATTCACCTTATTACATATTTAATACATATTCCTCTGAACTATTTAGTAGTTTACTTTTCAATATTTTAAATGGACTGTTGTCACTGAAGGCAAATCTACATCCTAGACTCTCTTGCTGAAAACAAAAGCACATGTATTTAGGCAGCACCAAGACAGTTGTTGCAGTCATGCATGTTTACCATGTGGTAACGGGCAGATATACTTTGTACTGTACCCATAACATAAGCTGGCATGGCATTTGTTCAATGCCCTTTAATGAAGCTCTAGTGTCATGTTATGTCAAGCATGCAGAGCAGAAGTATAACTTTTAGCTTTTGAAACCTTATTTTGAGCGTAGTCACCAAAAGTGCTTCTTTATGATCAGATTTGATCGTGAACTTATGTGCCGGTGACCAGTGAACTTAAAGTTACAGCTCTCTTCCTAGTGATGGAGACTTTGAAATAACTACCTGGAGGCGTTACCAAAATGGCTGCTAATTGCTGACACTTGTTCCTAGAAGGACTTTGGACAGCCTATTAAATGCCAAAAAACACTACACAGCAGTTTATAATGCTCTGAGACAGGAGTTTACAAACCACAAATGCTATCTAAACAATAGACAGAGTGCAAGGTTGCATTCACTTACAGTTGTCAATACTCTACCTCATTAGCAACATCTTTGTTGGCATCCTGACTTTGTTGGTGAAGTTTATTCAGTTTGGGGGAAATTTTGAAAAAAAGTTACCCAGATAGCAGAATAGTGGATCAAAATGGGAAAAATACAACCGAAACACAAGCACTAAAAAAATAGATGATCCAAGATATTTCACAGTGTGGGGAAAACTGATACCTTCACTTCTCATAAAACAAACTGTTGGTGACCAGTGCTCGCTACCCTCGTCCCTCTTAGTGATTAAATATACCCTCCCTACCCAGTGCCCCTTAGCAAGAGCTGTGCACCTATTAAAGAGTATAGCTCCCGCAGATTGATCGGGCTCGCCCCGGCTCCGCAGCCATAAACCCACACAGACATACAGTGTCTGATAGAGAAAGCTGCAGGAAACAAGTTCCCCCACGATAGAACATGATGAAAATGACAGATTTTATGTCCCTTGCCATGTCAGTGAAACAGCACCGCTGAGCTGGGGCACTTTTCAAGTAGACTCCCCAGCCTTTTCAGACATCTCATCATCAAGAGCAAGGACTGGAGAGAGTTGCGCACCATCTAAATAGCATTGTGATTTCTCCAACCAGACATGTATACAGGATTTGTGAGTCTTTTGATATCAGGATTGCATTTGATTGAGATTTTTTTTCTTTCTTGGAATACTGCAAATGTCTTTAGGATAAAACCCACATAGTGTAAAGCATATCAAGTAATTAGTCAGAAAACACAGTCATCCAATTTTCACTTGTTCTTTCTCCACCTCCTGCGTGGTCGGAAGGAGGTTGAGCCAAGCCGATTACAGAATGACAGCCGATCTTCTGTCCACGCAGCACGAAGCATGTTA
>JASGAU010409905.1:0-10093 GCA_030220045.1 Australoheros facetus
GAAAGAAAGAAAGAAAGAAAGAAAGAAAGAATAAAACTGAATTTCTGGAAACTGCAAGAATGGATGCGTTGTCTGAGTGCCCTTCAAGTTATTATTAGTATTGCATTATTTTCTGCTTGCAATCGGCCCTTAATTAGAAGTATGCTATTCAGTGAATTTTGCTTTTTTTTCCTGAACTGTTGGTTACACATCAAACTTCAAAAAAAAAAAAAAAACCCTGAAAAACCAGAGTGCACACCTCTCACTATATCTACGTCTCACTTTTTTTAGACTAAGTAAGTTCTACATCAATTAGTTTGAGTTTTACAAACCCACAAATATGGATGTACATGTGTATGCATTGTAAGAAAAAAGGGAAAAAAAAAGTACTGCGTGCTGTCTACTACTTCACAACTTGGCGTAGAAGCTGTGGAAACACATGGAACAAGGGTGTTACATTGGCAACATGACTAAGAGCTTTTTACTTTCTTTTTCCGCTCCACCATACAACATTGTGCCTCCTCCTCCTCTTTCTATCCTTCTGTTTCTACATGGCTCTCTCTCCCTCTCTCTTTTTGCCTATGTGCCTCTTTGTCCCTCGCCCTCTCGCTCGCTTTCTCTCTCGCCGTATCTCTCCATCTGTGTCTGTGTGTAGGTACATTCCTTCTCCATTAGCTGCTTTTGTTGCTGTGCCAGGGGACACCAGGGGGAGATCGGAAGAAATGAGTGAGAGAAAAGGATGACAGAAAATAAGAGCTACAGCAGCACCTTGTCCTCACACAGTACCTGCTCTCATATATATATATATATGGCAGGCATTGGAAAGTGACAGTGATAGGGTTTGGGGGGTGGGATTGTAAAAAACAAGAGCCAAAAACAGCAGAACAGGGAAGAAAATAATAGCTTTGCAGATTGGCAGCATTGCAGCACTGTCTTTAAATGGCATTGCTTTGTGCAATTGTAATTTATTTGTTTTATGCATATGTATCCATTGTCTTAAGAAAACAAGCAGTATTCGTGGGCTGCCTGCTGGCTGATGCTGGAAAACAAAAACATTCAAATGAGCTGCTTTTTAAGTCATTCTTGGAAAGAAAGAAAGAAAGAAAGAAAGAAAGAAAGAAAGAAAGAAAGAAAGAAAGAAAGAAAGAAAGAAAGAAAGAAAGAAAAACCTTTGATATGTTTCACTCAGCCATCACTCATGCGGCATGTTTTGACTTCCTACTTTATTTATTCCGTGCCATATTTGCTTGTATTGCTTGTTTGTTCTCAAAGATGAGGTTACAGGCCCTGAAAATTGGCAAGTGGTGCTTTAAATTTGTGTGGCCTTGATCAGGTCACGCAGCTTACAGCAGACACAGAGAGCAGTGCTTCTCAGTCAGAGAGCCCTCGCTGAGTTTTAAAATATTCTTGAGGGGTGGCTTTTATCAGGAAGCTTTGGTGTCTGTGTTCAGCTCCGGCGGACGAAGTCATCTCCTTCCGTCCAGCTATTCTAATTGAGGCTGCCACAAAATGAAACGACAAGTCTCCCGTCTGATGTTGATGCAGCCTGGGTAATATCCTTGCTGCATCCCCCAGTGCGCTGTTTCAATCTCACCCGGTCCGCATGAGTATGATAGAGCGAGATATGAGCGTATGGGCACCGGGGGGAAAGGGAAAAGGGAAAAAAAAAAAAGTGTGGCTGTAAACAACCTCAACCTGTTCTCAGAGCAGCGGCAGAGCCAGAGAAAGGGATGAGGCGAGCTGGAGTGTGTTTGAGGAGAAACACTCCTCCCACTGTCTCCTCTGTCTGCCTTTTCTCTCTGCAATCCCTCTTTCCCTGGGAGCCAGTGTGTGTTTGAGTGGGTGAAACACTGCCACAGTCCTATTGCCTCCCGTGAGACGCTACTTCAAACAGACTGGAGAAGTACTGCCAAGGGTTCACTTGCTGGATGTGTGTGTATCTGCCATCTATGTGTGAGCATTGTGTCTATACACACAGATGTTCTCCGTGCCTCTGTGTCATTTTGCTTTTATATGCTCCTATAGTTATTTTAAATTCACTCCATTACATACGCGCAGATTCCAAAACAAACTGTCATCAAAGTGGAGCGGGTATATAATCAAACACCCTCACTTTTTCCCCTCGTTCCAAAACACACATTCGCAGACAGACGTGATTTAACAAATCCGTGGTGTCTATTAGGCGTGAAGGCCTCCCTGCTGTGTGAGACATATTAAAACTCAGATTAGTCCAAAACAATTACAAAAAGCTACAGATCCAGACCCGCAGATGCTCCAAGTATGTGTGCGCGCGCGCGTGGGAAATTGCCTCTATCGCCCCATGTGGACTTTAAATGGGGAACATTGCTCAAATTGCTCGCACAGCTCACGTTTTATTTAATACTTGGCAATTGTTGATGAGCAAAGGTAGTGGGGACCTTGAAGCAGTATGTTGCTCTAAATAAAAAACACTTTAAACAGTGCAATGGCAATGACTCAAGTCTCATTATATTTGTGTTGTTATGTTCCAACAGTGATGTGCAGTTAACAGTGTTAAGAGCCCTGACAAAAAGAGCAAAGGGAAATTTGCTGATACTAATATACAAATACACATGATGGAGGAATGATTTGCTCCCATTACTGGTTTAGAAAACTCACCTGGAGAGCACTCCCCTGTTCCCCAGCTCCTTGTTCATCTTCTTACACGCTGCTGCAGCAGCTCTTCAGAATCTGCATGGGCTTCCAGTGTGTCATAGTATTAAAAAGAAACTTACACCTTGTCTATAAATCATTAAAAGACTTAGCCCTGGGATGCATGGCTGACTTATTGTACAATGTAAAACAAATAGAGATCTTAGATCTGCAGCTTCCTAGAGTAAGAACAGAGATAAATGGATCATCATGGAGACACTATGTGCTTGCAGAACAAATTGATAAAGGTCTGGAGTGTATATTCCCATGAATATATGCATTTTTTTTTGGTCATTCTTATTAAGCAAATCACCCTGAAACACGATTTCTAAACACCCGCCCCAATATCTGTTATGTAAATCTTTATTTTTAATTTTTAATGTGGAATTCATCAAGCTGCCTCACTACATTAAGTTTGCAAATAGTGCTGTACACTTCCCATCTTCCCTTCTTCCCTTACTTTCTTTCCTCACTCCTCTCTGTCCACCCGTCTCTTCCTCCCTATCCTCTCTGCCTCTCCATCTCCTCCTCAGCAGAAGAAGTGGGAAGTCTACCTGCTGGATAATCCTGCATTACATCCCTAATCCCCTCAACGTGTTCTCACACACACACACACACACACACACACACACACACACACACACACACACACACACACACACACACACACACACACAGAGTAAACAATAGATGCAGCTTTTGGAGGATTTACACACCTGCAGGTACTGCACATTTTTTTCTGGAAGTAGTAAGTAATAGCAATAGTATTGCATTATCAAGTGACAGGTTGTCGACAATCTCCTGACACGTATAGAAAAGATGCACTGTGATTGGATACGGAAGCACAGACCTTATAACTCTAAGACTGAGCCACTGTTACTGATGGGTCTGACACTGAGCTATCCAAGAATATATATATGAGTGTAAATATAAGTCAACTAAAACAGAGTTGTGCAAACATTGAGTTTTGGGAGTACGTGTGCACGCATATGAGCATCTTTTCTAGCAGGCAAGGGGCAAAAGGTGCGATAATTGAGAGCGGTGGAAAATAAGAGCAGTGCAAGCGATAGAGACAGAGCAGCGGGTGAAAAAGAACAGACACAGAGAGAAAGAAGTGGAGACGCGGGGAGTATGAAGATCTCTGAGGAGTGGTTCTCATTAAGAAGTGGCTGCAGGGTCCAGTCACTTGGCATTGATTTGTTTAAAATCCAAAGCTCAACCATCGACAAGCTCCGTGTCCTCAAGTCCCTGTCAGAGCCAACGACTGCACACATCGCACACAGGCCTGTTTAACAACAAGTAAAATCCCCAAGATTTTTTTTTCCATTTCTCTAAAGCAACAGCCACTACTTAGCATAACACAAGAATATTTTTAAAATGGCAGTAATGAAATATTCAACTTATGTTTTATCCATTTAACTTTAGAAGTTAAATGAATAAATCACAAACTCAAACAAAAATCTAAACTCCCCAAACACTGCTTTCACATTCTCCAGACCTTTCTTTGTGCGCAAGATCCTCGGCTCGCCCGCACGCACGCGTGTGCGTGTTTGTGCTTCTAGCTGAATAGCCAATGAATAGAGGCCATACTCAATCAATAGCAATCTACGGCCAGCCTTCGCAATGCTAATGGAACTGTGTGGAATAGCTGGCATTTGGCCAGTGCCATCACCGAAGCATCAGTCTGAAAAGCACACATGTGTATACACACAGAGAAAAAGGTTAGACAGACAAAAGGTGAGAGCCACAATGTGTGTCAATATGAGAGACAGCGCGAGTGAAGTAGACAGAGAGACACACATCCAGAGAGATGAATGTGCTGGGTGACATTGTTTAGGTGATCAAGAATGATTGATGGAATCATTTCAGTGCCCCCTCTGCCCTCCTGCATGGCCCATCTCCCCTCATCTCCCCCTTAAGCGCTGGTCATTAGTAACACAGGCACACACACACACACACACACACACACACACACACACACACACACACACACACACATGCACAGACTCAGTTTCACTTTGTCATCATCCCTAAGGCAAGGTCACAGCGCCCTGTCTCCTCAAAACACATCTTCTGTTTAGTAGTTGCATCTGCTGTCTGCTGAATGAGGATGAGAGTGGTATTAATGCTGGTAATGAAAAGAATAAAAATGTTATGTAACTATAGATTATGCACTGAGCTACGAAGCCATATAATGTCTTATTTGTGCAGCACAACACAGTGGCATTTACAAGTCTTTTCAAAGTTGGAGTCTACAGTTCAAAGCAAGTAGCATCTAGTGAGTAAATCCTTCCTGAGCTGTAAATATGCCTACGCTGCGACTGAATGCTGAAAAAGAAATAAAAAAAGAATAAAAACGCAACAGAGAGAAAATGGAAGCCGTGATGATGTTTTTCCGTTTAATCGTCTCCTAGCGGAAGTGAGAACATTATGCTGAGTTAATTGAGGGAAAAGTGAAAAAACCTCTTAGCTGAATGTGTCACCCACCTCACAAAATTGATGGACGGCTAATGTATGTCTTTCGGATGAGCCATTTCAGTGTGTTCATCGAAGTAATTCCGAAGTAATAAAACTTGGTCAGTAATTCATTACTATTTGCGCGGAGACAAGCTTGAAGTCCTTTTTTTGTGATTAAAGGCACACGCATAATCGATAATATCTTTCCTAAAAATGAATGTGACAGCACTACAGTGAGGGGAAGACTATAGCACTAAAAGGAAACCTCATTTTGGACTCTCCCCAGTGCCATTTATGCATTAAGCTACTCCATTATCCAAATACGTTACCCTCTGGCAACTGGGGAAAGAAGAACCTCAAGGTATGCCCTCACACAGCTCAAGCAATGAGGACAGCTCCTCCACTAGACGCTTTTCTACTACTGCTGTGCAGAAACAACTCCCTTCCTGTGCTTGTAAAACAATCCTATATTTGACCTATTTTTTGCACAGCAAAATACCTGACTCTGTTCAGCAGAAGCGGAGCTCTTTGAAACTGCCGGGTGCAACGCACTAATGCAAGAGCTGTTGTCCTCACCCAATCCCTTAAAATCAGCTTCACATCTGTCCCGACTTGACAGCCAAGGAAGCAGCCAGTAGCTGGCAGGGTGGCGTGACTCACAGTCTGGGGCTGGAGGAAAGGTAGTCACTCCNGTAATAACACAGACCTGAGGAGAGTGTTCAGGAGAAAGGAGGAAGAGATGCAGGAGGGAGAACAAAAGAAGAGGTGAAGAGTTCAGGAAGCTGGAGTCAGTGCTTTGGGGAGAAGGATATTAAAGATGAAGGGAGGTGCTGAGAAGGAATACGTGGACGGGAGGTAGTAGCAGCAGCAGCAGGAGCAGCAGCACACAGGCACAGATAGCAGAGGAATGTGAAACATTAGATAAGATGAGGAATGAAAAGGAGAATGGTTAGTCGGGTTTCGAGTTTACAAACAACAGCGTGATGAGTCAATGAGTCACGGCTGTCGCTGCTGCAGCAGAAGGTATAATGAGGCTGTATAGATGAACGATGGCATCTCTAGGACAAAAACTCCTTTCTAGCAGAAATATGGCGATCAATTTATCACTTGAGCCTGACTGTAATTGTGACACTTTCATCTGTCTCATAGTTAGCTTTGGCATGGATCGATCACTCAGAGCGTTAGTGTTGCATAGCTAACAAATGGTATAACGCTGCATCCTACACAGCTGCACAGATTCAGGATGGGATGCTTAAAGGAAAATTAAAAAGGTGAATAAAAAAATGATGAATAACTATGAAAAAATAGAATTCTTCTCCATTAATATGCAGCAGAAAGTAAGAGAAAGGCTTTAAATTAACTGCGATGCCAGCTTTTGTTGTCTTTCTCCTTTTCTAAATTAGCTTTTGAAATGAAAGCAGAAGAGCCAGAAGAGATAAGAAGACATTGAGACAGTGTCAGGCGTGGATGGAGGGATGCTTAGAGATATGAGAGGAGTGGGATGTGTTGGGGTACAGGTGACACACATGGCAGCGCCACATGCAGATGGTACACATGGATGAGCAGCCAGGGTAGTGAAGCATAAAACCAGCCAGCTCACTGATCAGACACACACACACACACACACACACACACACACACACACACACACACACACACACACACACAGAAATGTGCGCATCCACACGCATCATGTCCTCTTTCGACTGTTAACCGTTTGTGGTGAAAGGCTGAGCTTGACTTAGTTATCTGTCCCTTTCAGGTATGTGCATGCACAGTGTGTGTGTGTGTGTGTGTGTGTGTCTGTGCGTGTGTGAAAGAGAGAGGATTTTTCTTTTTGACAGCGAGATGGGTCACAGAGATAACTTCAACAGAAAGACAGTTTCCGCCACAGGCTGCACTTCTTAACTGACTGAAAACGGCCAGAATCAGAATTTCATGTTTCACCAGTTTTTCACTAAGTGAAAGCGGGTAAACAATAACACACAGTAACGTCCTCTTGAACCATTGCAGAGGAATTAAATGAGCAGTCAGTGCTGATGTTATCTTTGTGATTTGATATCGTACAAAGTAGTGGCCTTCAGCCAGCCATCTGACCAATGCACTTGTCATTTTTGACTACATTTTCACACTTTTAGCACGAGTATTTAATGAGAGCTGTAATGACTGCATACCATTCGGGTGTCCTGGTCTAGTGCTTGCTGACTCATCGATTTCAAAGCCCATTGTGTATATGCTACACCTGCACCATTCCTGCCAAGACAAGCCATAACGCCTACTGTAAAAAAAAAAGGCCTCTTGTGACTCATTTTACCTGTTAGTGATGCCACTAACTACTTGAGCAAACAATAGCAAGCTCGCACATTTGTCACTTTAATTGCCTCTAACCCTTACCTTTAATCACGTTGAACCAGGAGAGTAAAGAAAGCAAACATGGTGAGTAAAACATCCTTTCCTTCTTACACCCTGCCGGTGACGAAGTGTACAAACACCAAAATTTAATTTGGACAAACACGCTGCCTGTCACGCGTGTTGACGGTGCACTTCTCCATTCTGGCCCAGCATTATGATTTAAACTCTAGACAAACTCACAAGAGCTGTGTTTTTACCTAGGAACCTCTCCCAGTGCCACTCTAAAGACTTTTGTCTGTGCAACTGTTTCACTTGCAGCTCATCTAGCTGCAAAAAGGGCTACAGTTAAGCCCTAAATGTGAGCCCTAAGTGAGCTTCTGTCTTAGTTCAGATTCATAGAAAGAGTCAGAGGCAGGACCTGAACGTGGCAGCAGTGAAAGGAGACCAAGAATGTGTGTGCGTATCAGATTTGTGTGTGACTGTGTGTGTGTGTGGCTCAGCTTTGATGTTAGGGTTTGGATTAGGAGTACACACACCAACATGCACAAGCACACACGCGCACGCGCGCGCGCGCGCGCACACACACACACACACACACACACACTACAAATGATTGTTTTTAAGAATTCAAGCCAGGGAGCTCCGGTAGGCAGTCTGCCAGCTGGCCACAGTCCAGAGAGTGGAGTGTAGCCAGCACAGAGAGAAGAAACCTGGCTGATACACACACACACACACACACACACACACACACACACACAGAACTGACACACATAAAGTCACAGATGAGACATATTCACATATTACCTCTCATACACACTCACACACGCACAATTATAGCCTATCGCCCGCTTGTTCCCTCTTTTCCACACCTGTCCTTGTTTTTTCTCTCCTTTCTCACATGCTCATCTCCTTACTTCCCTTCACCCCGTCCTCTCATCTCCACCATCTTAAAGTCCTCCACTTCCCTTTGACTTCATCCTTTATCTTCCACCACCACCCCATCCCTCCATGCACATACAGACACATACGTACGCACACATTCCCCTCTCGTCGCACCATACGCCTCACAGCAGCACCAGATTGGGAGCTTTTCATACTGACAGCGCTGTTCTTCTGGTGTCTTTTTTTTTTCTTTTACTGTCTCACTGTTCATTCAATTGCTAACCTTTCCTCCCTTCCTTCATTCCTTTCCTCCTCTGTTTTATTTCTCTCCTCATTTTTTTGCTACTGTGTCCCTCTGCTGTCTCTCATTCCCCTCTTTCTTGTTTCCCACCCCCCACCCCCTCCCACCACTCCCCCTCCCGAGTTTTATCACTCGTCATTACCCGCGGGATTGGCCTTAGATGGCTGATAGAGCCTTTTGGCTAATTGTCGCCATTTAGATTCACTGGTTGTTAACCAGTCAGAGTAATCACACACACACACACACACACACACACACACACACACACACACACAGTGGCCGGTATGACACATTTGTGCAGCTACACTGCAGCACGAACACAGAAAGCCCCCTCCTCCCGACACACACACATGCTGCAAGCAGTGAGGGGGTGTTGGTGGTTTTGCAGTGTGACTGTGGAATGCGTAGGATGAGTTTTTATGGAGTGCTGTTTACTTTGGCCACCACCGTTAAACTTTTAACGGCTGCCAATTAACGGGCCGGCAAGGACACTCTGTGGGGCATGAAACCAGCTGCTGGAGAACACACACACATACGCAGACAATCCAAGCCATTTTTCTCCACAGCGTGGAGATGTGTACCTTTTGTGTGGCATACGTGTGCGTGTCTTTGTGCACGTATATGGGATTGTGGTAATTTTTCTGCTTTTTTTCCCACCCAATAACACCCTTCCCCAACCATGCACACACCCACAGTGATGCTCACCCATCACTGCATCCATCCACCCCCATCAACAAAGCTGCCAAGACCTCCTCTATCCCACGATGTAGTTCAACGTCCTTGAAGACAAGGAACGGAGTGAAACGACCATTTACCTCCCAGTGACCTCCTGGGAGGACCCTGTGTGTGTGTGTGTGTGTGTGTGTGTGTGTGTGTGTGTGTGTGTGTGTGTGTGTGTGTGTGTGTGTGTGTGTGTGTGTGTGTTTTAAAGAGGGGGTAGGGTGTTGCGATGCTTCATAATGTTTGTCTTGGGTTTGGGAGAAAGAGCAAATTCCATCCAGTAAAAGGCTGCAAACACTTGGCAGTAGCTGTCGGCTGTGGTTTTTGTCACCACTTTGTCCACTGTAAATAATGTCAACTCATCAGGCATGTTTGTGCAAAAGTGCATTTATGGTGAAAGTAGCACTAACTGGCCGTTTTCTTTTTTTCTGCATTTTCCAAAATGGCCCCATTTCATGATAGATTGTAGAGATAAACTGTTTGTTTAGAGGGCTGTTGAATGTCAACGCTGCAAAGAAACATCAATTCTTTCGTGCTCTACCTCCCACTGACAGGGTACCCCAGCTATTCAGGAAGTCTCGCGTCTCCTTTTCTCCCCATGAGTCCCCTGGATCACCATAGCAACAGCCTCTACGGACAGCACCGCTTCTATGAAACTCAAAAAGGTAGGTGTGTGTGTGTGTGTGTGTGTGTGTGTGTGTGTGTGTGTGTGTGTGTGTGTGTGTGTGTGTG
>JASGAU010409907.1:7285-24926 GCA_030220045.1 Australoheros facetus
CCTTCAAGGCTTGGGCCGGCCCTGCACACCCATAAACAAACACATGCACAAAAGCATGACCTATGATTAAAGATGTTGAGTAGCTCAGTCAATAATTCAAGACTCTCAGGACTAAATGAAATGAGCCTATTATATCTCAAGTACCCTAAGTACTGTAAATGGACTCACCCTGCTGCAGGCACTGACTGCACATTGCAGCCTTGTGAGAAAAGTGAAAGATGCGGAACACATTCACAAACTTAAGGATGATCACAAACACCATGGATGTGCACATGCACATATGCAAACATGAAAATAAATGGCACATATTTTAGGCAAGAAAGTATGTGGGCATGTGCAACCACAATTCCCCCTGCATAAAAAGTAAATAAAAATGTAACACAATGATTTGGAAATATCATAAACCCATATTTTATCCACAATAGAACAACAAAAAATATCAAATGTTTAAACTCAGGCATTTTAGTACATTTTGGAAAAAATGGATACTGCATGAGAGCAGGACTAAGAGGAGAGAGATGAACTAGCTTGATCAGTTCAAAAGCCTTCAACTCTGATGTATGGGGGTGCATTCATGCCTATGGAATTGGCAGCTTGTACATCTGGAAAGGCACCATCAGTGCTGAAAGGTACATAAAGGTTTTAGAGGAGCACATGCTCCCATCCAGTGCCCTGTTTTTCAAGGAAGGCCTCCTATTTTTCAGCAAGATAATGCTAAGCCGCATACTGGATCTATTCCAACAGCATGACTGCGTAGCAGAAAAGTTCAGATGCTGAACTGGCCTGCCTGCAGTCCACACATTTCGTAAAACATCATGAAATTAAAAATATAGAAAAGAAGACCCAGGACTGTTGAGCAGCTGGAATCCTCTATCAGACAAGAATGGAACAACATTCCTCTCACAAAAGTCCAGAAACCTCCTCAGTTCAGACATTTACAGACTGTTGTTAAAAGACGAGGGGATGCTGCTCAGTGGTAAACATGGCCCTGTCCCAAGTTTTTTGAGATGTGTTGCTTCCATCAAATTCAAATTGACCTTATTTTTTTCTTAAAATGATTCATTTTCTCAGTTTAAGCATTTGAAATTTTTTTTTATGTTCTATTGTGAATTAAATATGTTTGTGAGCTTTGCAAATCGTTGTATTCTGTTTTTATTTACATTTTACACAGCATCTCCGCTTTTTTTGGAATTGGGGTTGTCCAATCCTCAAACAAGGATGTGGTTCTGAAAATTTGTATATCTACAGTCATGCTTACTCTCTGTGTTTGTGTTTTTCCAAAAACATATGTTTGCAGGAGAATTTGAGAAAGGGGAGAGCGAATTGGCAGACACAGCGGACATCTAGCAGGTGACCTTCTACATCAAATAGGTGATTGGAGCCAATTCCATCTAGGGGAGCACACATACACACAGTCACACAGTCTACACACTTGCACACGCTTCCAAGTTTCACTAGGGGGTAGAATCCTGAGGATTGATCACTTGAGTTGCTAATTCCAGAGTCCTCATTTGACATTGATTTGGCTTTTTAAAAAAAGTTTGCAACAAAGTTCACACAGTTTCTTGTTTCTTTTTTTAGATGCAGTCAATGTGAGTCCAATATTATGCAGTATTAAATCAGCTGGGAGTAATGTGTTTTGCTCAAAGACATGCAGTTAAGAAGAGGACGGGATCTCTCATTCACTTCCTGCATCTTAAATTTTCATTGCAAACATGCCATTTAATACACGGGTACATTAGGATTAATGGAAGCATTTATTTTTTTCTCTTTAAATGAGCAAAAACTTAATCACACAGTAAATGTTCAGCATCTGTCAGGGTTCACAAGTTAAATACTTCAAATTAAGCAGTGTTATGAGACCTTGAGAACACCACTGCGCCAACTTGCGTTACCATTTTAATCAGCTGGAAAGCAGCACTTCATGTCTACTGTGTGTGCGGTCCACAGGGACTCCGCAAGATGCCGTTTGTGGGTGGAGATAAAGACGAGAGGTTCTCTCACAGATGTAGTCATGCATGGAAACAATCAATGGTTCAAACACAGAGGGACATTAAAGGGCACACAGCATGCCTGTACACACATGAAATACAAATGAAGGCATAAATGCGCATATGAGCAGCAGGAGCCACGCACTCATGTACAGAGGAGTCTAAAGTTTAGTAGGGCACGAAGTCAAGTCAGACGAACATGCAAGGGCCATGAAGATTTCATGGATTTTACCATGTGCTGCCCAGAGTTAATTAGAAATGCACGCACTTACAAATNCACACACACACACACACACACACACACACAAAAACCCTGCATAGATGCTCCAATGAATTATAGAAACATTCAATTTGGTTTGGTTTGATTAGAAAGCAGGAGGGTCCAGAGGGTGTAAACAGTTTTCATACTTGCATACTAATTTGAATAATTTACACCGCCACTTCTGTGTGGTTTTGTCTGGAAAAGTTATTGTTCCAACTGAATCCACAGGAACAATAATTTATAATAATCAGCTATAAATTATATCAGGCTGGGAGCCTTTAGCTTCAGTATGTAAAATCATGCTGCTGTGAAATTATCAACTGAAGCTACAGGAAAGTTTAGTCATTTAATGAAATTTGCTTTTAACAACATTCGACACTTGTGTCTCTGCTCTTCTGAATCTTGAATTTGATTTGCTCTCGTGCAAGGTCAGGCTTTAATCATGCTCCTTGGAGCATGACTCAGTAGGTTGTTTTAATTGCTTTTCACTAAAATTATTATTGTGCTTTGAGCTTCGTTCTATTCCGAAGAATAACACTAGCTTGCTACCAGCATGCTCATAGTGAGGATTTCTGCCAGTCTGCAGTCATGATAAAGAGACTCAGCACACTTAAATGTGTAACCCAATGCTGCCATCTAGTTGTGTTAAACAGAACAGCAGAAACACAGGTGACAGGTATCACAAGTTCTTTAGATCATTGTTCACTTGTTTTGTACTGCTTGTACAAAAAAAACCCCCAGCAAGCACACTGACGTGCTATTACCATGTGTTTTATATATACACTGTATATATAGAAAATAACCAGGCTGTATAACTCCAGTCTACATCCTTGTAAATTACCAATGTCAGTAAATAACTGAAACAGGCTATCTTGCACTAGATTAGCACATATAAGCAAAATACAGTAATGATATTTACACTATTTTTTACAGCACTCATTTAGCTTGTTTACAAGCAGGAATGGATAGACTTCCATGGTCTTATAGGTTCAGGACAGTTCTAGGTTTGATAACTCATGCAGATTTTGTCTGGTAAGGGATGGTGGAAGGGACTCTCTCATTTGTCTTCTGTGAAGTGTGTAGTGTGGTGCTGTGTGGCGTATGCTGTGTATCATTAGAATTTTTTTCAGTGCACGTCTGGTGATCATCTTTTGGGCCAAGGAGTTAAGTAAGCAAGTAAATTTTATTTATCCATCTATTTTCTTTCACTTCTCCAATTTAGGTTTGGGGGTGTGTGGGTGCAGCCTATCCCAGCTGCCATAGGACGAGAGGCGGGGTACACTCTGGACAGGTCACCAGTCTGTCACGGGGCTAATCCATCTATTCATTTTATTCATATCTCACATTTAAAGTGATTTACACAAAAAATAAAATGAAGATGACGTCCGTTTGTTCTGTACTCTTGTCCTCCTTCAGCTGTGCATATTTGGCAAAAATCAGTCTGTTTCAACTTGTCTGATGACTATACTGCTGGTTTCCAGTGGTCATGCTTTTGGAGATGAATGCTCTTGACCTTGCTGGTAACCTCTCCTAGTGTGAACATCTCTGTGACTGACCACTTTTGGCTCAAGTTGCTGGTGAGTGACTGAGTGCAGACGATGACTCATGAACAGCTGAGCTGGTGATCCGAAGCTGGCAACAGGAGACTCAGGTAGGGTTCCCTCTGATTGGCTCTGGCCTTTTCCATCAGTGATTTGGCAGTCTGCATAGATTTCTCTCTCTGGGGATAATATGAAGTGGTGGTTATGTGAGTAAAAGACAAACATTTCAGCTGTGACACTGGCGTGGGTAAATGGACTAGTTCTTATGTAGCGCTTTTCTGCCCTACTTGAGCACTTAAAGGGCTTTATACAACATGCCTCATTCACCCATTAGCACTTGTTCTTCTGTGCCTAAGTGCATTTTCTTTAAAATTCACACTCCAATAAAAGGGTGCAGCACGCTTTGGCATGCAGACTGGAGCTGCCAGGGATCGAACCACCAACTGAGTTTTCTTTTGGTGTTCTTGGTTCATCTCATTTCCTCTCTGTGCCCTGCTATATTTAATTTTGTCTGGTCTCTTTAATTCCCTCATTTCTCTTTTTCAGTATTCTCTTGTCCTCATTTTTTAATGGAATCTCTTTCACTGCTTCTTTTGCCATATCGTCTTCCTCTCTTTATGTCCAAGGGTTGCTCTTTCAAAGACAGGAGCAGAAAAATTACCCCAGCGTATTTGACAGTTTTCATAATTGTATCTTTAAGCATTCTTTTTTTTTTTTATTCTGTCATTAAGTTTTCCTCCATTATTACTCTCACCTTTGTGATTAGTCTCACGTTCTCCCTCCATTTCTGACCAAGAACATAATTAATGCCCGAATAGGTGGAAATGTGATCTTATAAAACATTCATAGTGATTATCTTAATGTGGAAAAAGAGAGAAATGGAGAGAAAAGATTGCTGTGGAGGGGCTTTGAATGCATCTTGATTAAACAGATACATTAAAAAAAACCTGCAGACTTTATCCACATAAACCACCATGCTTCCTCACCCATTTACACAAACATTTAAAAACACAAAGCCACACGCTGCAAGAGAAGCACAAATTTCCTCTCACAGTAAGGCAGCTGCAGGATATCCTATTGTTTGCAGGGATCGCTACATTAACTAAACACTCTGCTATATGATTGCAGTAAACGACCCCTACCGAGATACAATTACAGTAAATGGTCGCTTCTTACTGGTACTGTACCTATTATGCTGGAAGTAGATGAAGGAGTCTCGCAGGGAGGCGAGCTGCAGTAGTTGACTTCTTGAACCTAATATTTAATTAGCACCCCATATGTGCTGACATCCTAGAGAATACTTATATAATACATGCATGACATAATTTTAGGCACTGAATGGGAGGAGTTTCTTTTTGTCATTTTTTTCCTTAAATTTATAATAACTCAATATCTCATATATATAAATATGATTCATAATGAATAAAAACATCTGTAATGTTACCAATCAACTAAAGATACAGTGGAAACAGGGAAAAACAGGTGAAACAAATAACACTAAGGAAGCAAAACCAAACAAAGCACAGGGAACATGAGACTGTCAAAATAAAACAGGAAGTGACCAACCATGAAGCACACACTTAACAGAACACGAGGAATAGAATGCACAAGAGACAATGACAATGACAACTACAAAGACAACCAGACACCTGAACACAGATGCGGGAAGGACGACAAGAGGGAAACAGGAACTAACACCAAAAACGAAACAGAAAATAAAGGCAAACTAAAATCCTAATACATAACTACAAACAGAACTCAGAAACAAAGTGCACTGGGCCAGCGGCCCAGGATCATGACAGGTTTCCAAAATTCTCCAAAAGGTGGAGAACCCCAGGTATTTAAATCCTAGTGGGAGTTGTCCCCATTTGGAGGTGGTCATTGACACATTATAGTTTATGTGCTGTTGCACATAAGCTAAGGTGTAAAAAAAAAAAAAAGTTGTGGGTCATTACCATCAGCGTCTCTGTTTTCAGGTAGAACTACTGTGTGACCTCTCACTCCCCCCAAAATCATGTGACTGCACTCTCTAGACTGCACTGTAGGTAGCTGACAACTGGTGTTGTAAGCCACAATCTCTGTTCAGTGAGGGCCGTTCACAGTGGACACTGGACTTCTTTTACTCCTCTTTCAAGCTGTCTCGCCTTTCCGGACCAGAAGGTGGACTCAATAATCTTTTATCAAGTTATTGAGAATACCAGGAATGACACTTTGCCCATTAACAGCAAGTGGCAGCTATAGGAATCAAAAAGCACCAAATTCACCAAATTATGCTGTATATGCATATGGTCAACACGACTGCTATGACCATGGCCACGACCATCTTTAGTTGACTGGTAACATTACAGATCCATATATTCTTTGATCTTTTATTGATTTTGATTGATTTTATTGACATTTATAAATTGATATACATAATGTATTGGGTTCAGAATGGCCGCCTATGGGAGTTCTAGGTAGAAACACTCATAACTCTCTTGTGTCTTGTAATTTTGGTAAAATGACAATGTTAGGTTACAATATACACATATTTAGGAAAAGTCACGGTCCTATAGTGGCCTGGGGTTTATAGCAACAAATCAGAAACATCTTGTCTCGGAGTGATGCTGAAGAGCTAATTCACACATTTATTACCTCTAGGCTGGACTATTGTAATTCATTATTATCAGGCTGTCCTGAAAAGTCTTTAGTTGATCCAAAATGCTTCTTGGGATTGGAAACAGATGCACTTTAAATCTGTTACAGTAACAGTTTTCTTTAAAAAAAATCATTTAATTAAAGTAAAATACTGGCAACTGTGGTTGTTAGAACTTCACCATTTCAAATATGGTGAAAATTTAAACATGTTTACAGTTATTTGCCTTAAAAATAGGATCTGCACTATGAACCTGTTTATGGAAAATAATTTTAAAAACAAAACATACTATAAACCTAAATTACAGCCCTTCTCAGTGAAAAACAATACAACTGCATGATATGTTACAGCAGGGGTGTCTAAACTTTTTTCAAGGAGGGCCAGATTTGATCATGTGAAAGTGCCCCAGGGCCAGCAGTCCCTGATGACATTATTTTAAACAATAAACAATGCATATAAATATTCTTTTTATCTAATATATTCACTTTTATGCAGCAAACCTGTCACGATTCAGGGGTGCAGGCCGTGTGGCGTGGAAAGGAGGTGAGGACCCAAAAGCAGGATGCAGGAGATGGTGTTAAAAGGTGAACCAAAATGAGCCTTTATTATGGCAACAGAAAAAGGGAATGGCAAAAGAAACTGGAGCAGCAAAATAAACAAAGAAACCTATACTGGAAAATAACTAAGGACTCCCAGAGGGCTGGCGAACACAGGGAAACAGCCACAGGACAACAATTCAGACAATAAATACACAGAGGAAACAAGGGGTGAGTGGAAACAGCTGGGGTAACAGGTGAACAGTATAACACTTATGAAACTCAGGGAGGTTAAGCAAAACACAAGCACACAGGACAAGGAACTGTCAAAATAAAACAGGAAGTAACCCAACATGGTACACACAGACTTGACACATAAGGAGACTGGCACACAGAGGGAATCTAAACATGACTAAACAGAATCCAACAACACCTAAGCTGACACCAGACAGGGGACAACTGAAGAGGGAAGACACAGACACCTGAGATGCAAACAATGAAGACAAACACCAGCACACAAGAACATGGGGAGACAGATACACAGAGGAGCAAAGACACAAGAGCATAAAGACACAGGAAGATGGGAACCCAGGAAAATCAGAATAACCTATAATTAACAAAAAAACCAAAACAATACAAAACTACAACAACTGAGAAACTAGACTGTAAGAAAAATTAAGAACACAACCAGAAAATACAACAAAACAGAACATCACTAAAAGAACTCAAAATGCAGGGCCACTGGCCCAGGATCATGACAAAACCAGATGTAACCATTAAGATGAACACAGAGCAAAAATGCTCTCTGAAATTTAAAACATACAGAAACTTTGTAAAGTGTAACTCTGTAATTCTGATAACAGAGCAGCAGGTAAGCTACTGACACTAATGTGAAGGGCACAGCGGTACAACTACTGTTGACCCAAATGTCATCCTCACAATTCCTTATGTATGTTGGTCAGAAACAGCTTCAATATAACTGATCATAAAACAAAATGTTTCTTTTGTTACGTATGGGTGCCATATGTTGAATATGATGCATGAAACAAGCACAGAGAACATAACATTGCATTAATAGGGGGATGATGAATAGGAAAATTAAAAGAACTGGGATTTACTTTTTAAAAAAAGAAAACATATAGATGTTAATAATTGCTGTACAGTATGTGTGATGATGTTCAAGCAAAGTTTTATTGAGATTGGCCCTCGCATTAAGGAGGAGAGAAGGTATACACTGACATACTTATGCTATGATCATTATAATAAGATTATAGCCCTGATTAAAGTAAAAAAGGACCCATAGCTGTGCAGTTTTCTTCAACTTCTCAGTCAAGGCCACCCCTCATCCTCACAGATTGTTAAAAAAAAAATAATGCGATGGGTACAGCTATCTTTTATATACAGTCTTTGCTCTTGACTAATGAGTGAAAGTGGCACTGAGGCTTCTTTCAAATTTCTAGATACACTTGGAAAAAAAAACTCTTTATTGAAGTGATATCTTGACGGTTGACAGGCATTATTGCATTTCAGGCAGTGATATATGGGCTCAGAGAGGATATTGTACATAGGGCATAAAGAAATGGGCTAAGCACACAATCCCAGGTAATGACAGCGGCTTTGGTGGTTGACAACATGTTATCAACATTTAGTGCTTGAGGTTTGCCGAAAGAAATCTCTGAGAATCTTAAAGGGCTTTAAGGAATTTAATCATCTGATGACACAGGATGGCACTGAAAGCAGAGGAAAAATCAATGATAAGTGGTTTGTTATGAGGAGTGTCTAAGTGTTTTATAAGTGAATGCAGGAGACAAGCCACTACATCATTTGTGCCTCCTTTGTTCTCCTGTGAATACGCTGGAGGGTTTGCAGGAGTTTAGTGACAGGTGGTCGAATTATGCTCAAAGCCACTATCAATTAGATGATAAGTTGGTTTTGCAGAGCTGTTATCTTCATCACTTCTCTCTTGTCTGTACTTATCTTTACATTTACAATTTAAAATTAAGATTTTAGATTTCTCCCCTCACCCCCAATTGGGTGCAGCAGATGACTGCCACTCCCTGAGCCTGGTTCTACTGGAGGTTTATTCCTATTAAAAGGGAGTTTTCCTTCCCATTGTTGTCAAGTGCTTTCTCATAGGGGGTCAGCTGATTGTTGGGGTTTCTCTCTATTAGTTTAGGGTCTTTACCTTACAATATAAAACTCCTTGTGGAGACTGTTTGATGCTATATAAATAGCACTGAATTGAACTGAGATAAAATCCTTGCATACTTTTGGCATACACACAAAATGCTCACAGTGATACGATGTTGGTATAAGTAAAAGAAAAGAGAGGGAGAGGTACACACCTGCTTTCTTAGGAAAATAATATTCTGTGACTTTTTTTTTATAAATCAGTTTTCATACTATTCCAATTTTTGACAAATTTTCCAGAAGTGCATTTGTGAGGTCAGACACTGATGGTGGATGAGAAAGCCTTGCTCACAGTCTCCGTTCTAATTCATGTTAAAGGTGTTCTATGGGGTTGAAGTCAGGACTCTTTGTAGGCCAGTCAAGTTCTTCCACACCAAATTCGCTCATCCATGTCTTTATGGACCTGCTTTGTGCACTGGTGCATAGTCATGTTGAAAGAGGAAGGGGCCATCCCCAAAGTGTTCCCGCAGAGTTGGGAGCATGAAATTGTCCAAAATGTCTTGTCTATGTTGAAGCATTTAGAGTTCCTTTCATTGGAACTAAGGGGCTGAGTCCAACTCTTGAAAAACAACCCCACACCATAATCACCCCTCCACCAAACTTTACACTTGGCACAATGCAGTCAGACAAACACCGTTCTCCTGGTAACTGACAAATACAGATTTCCAGATGGAGAAGCGTGATTTGTCACTCCAGAGAACTCGTCTCCACTGCTCTAGAGTCCAGTGGTGGCATGCTTTACACCACTGCATCCAACGCTTTGCATTGGATGCAGCTGGTCGGCCATGAAACACACCGTTCTTGAGCTAATCTGAAGGCCACATGAAGTTTGGAGGTCTGCAGAAAGTTGGTGACCTCTGCACATTATGCACCTCACCATGCGCTGACTTCGCTCTGTGATTTTACATGGTCTACCACTTCTTGGCTAAGTTGCTGTTTTTCCCAACCACTTCCAATTTGTTATAATACCACTAACAGTTGACTGTGGAATATGTAGTAGTGAGGAAATTTCCCAACTGGACTTGTTGCACAGGTGACATCCTATCACGTTACCCCACTGGAATCACTGAGCTCATGAGAGCGACCCATTCTTTCACAAATGTTTGTAGAAGCAGTCTGCATGCCTAGGTGCTTGATTTTATACACCTGTGGCCATGGAAGTGATTGGAACACCTGGAATCAATGATCTGGATGGGTGACTGAATACTTTTGGTGATATGATGTATCAGGAAAAAATGGAAAGCCAAAAAATATGTTGCATTGTAACCACATTCACTTTACATAAGTGTATTAAATCCTTTTCCACAGCATTTTAAAGTAAATGTTGAGCTCATTTATTGTGTTTTGCTTTATATCGAGGCAGGCATGTGGTAGCGCGAGCTTTAGAATTGATTTCTTGGATGATAAAAGATAGAAAAAAATGTAAACAATCTCTAAAATGATTGATTTCTTGGTAATCAAGACACTACCTCTTTGAGTTCAAACTTAACTTTGCTGTCAGTGTGTGCGTTTGAATGTTTCTTCAGAAATGAGAATACAAATTGAAACCTCACCAGTAACACACTCTTTTCCCAAGAGTGAAATTCTTATTCACCTCACATGTTCCTGGCTTGATTACTGGGGTACAGCTTGCTGTCTTATATATGATATAATCTAATCTAGCTACATTCAGCGCCTATTCTCACTTTTCCTCATTGCCATCTTTCCTCGATGCCCTTTTGGAACCCATCAAAAGTGCAACGTGAAATGACAGGTTTCACTGGAAAACTGGTCCATTATCTTGTGTCCTCTATAGCAAATATGTGGGTGTACATGCAGTCGCTGTCCTTTTCCTTCACAGTTCAGCCACCTAATGCTATGAATTCCTGTATTTTTCAGAGGTGATGTTTCATGTAGCTGAAGTCACCAGGGGCACCATGCCACGCACCTGATGCTCTTCTTTCTTTCACCCTTCCTGCTCTGTCACCTGCTGGTCCGCCTGACACTGAAGGAGCACAGCACAGTTTGTGTAATGATTCCGACACAAATAGTTTGGGCACATGTTGGCAAGCAGTTTTTGGCTTCAGCATCTCAATAAAGATAGATGTTATATTTTTCATTTTAAGTAAGTTGCTGTTTGTGCTCATGAAGATTTTCTCCTTCATGATTTTTTTCCTCCATGTGCAGTTCCTCGCCTGGTCAGCAGATGTTACTGTGCTACAGAAAGAAATATGAAGAAAGAAGGAAAGGGATTGAGTGTGGAAGACTGTTTTGTGATCATTGTTTTCTACATAATCATTTCAAAAATGTCACTAATCATGATGGATGCAAAAAGTACTGTGCAAAAGTCTTAAACCACCCTCAATTTCTTCATATTTTCCTATCAAAGTGGAAAATAGGTGCAGCGATTTATTGAAACATGCAAACATATATGGAAATGCAGTATATAAGGCAAAAACGTCTTGTGTAATTTGGCATACCTCAGCCTTTTCTCCACGAATCCCTTCTTTCCTTAAGAATAGCTTCTTTACAGCCAGCCTTCCATTGTCCATTGCCATTGGCTTTGGCAAACAATAGATAGATCAATAACAGAGCTTAGAGCAAGCCATATTTATAAAAGGTACTACACTTCAGTGGTTTGAATCATATTTATCTAACAGACTCCAGCTTGTTCATATAAATGGGGAGACTTCTTAAAATCCTAAGGTTAATTATGGAGCTCCACAGGGTTCTGTGCAAAAACTAACATTGTTAAATATTAGAACAGAGAAAAACTTACCATGTATGAATGTCATGGGCTTTACAGTACGGGGTCTACAGGTACATGAAGTGGAATGGTGTCCTTCAGCTAAATAAAGTTGTTCATGGAATTGCCCACTTTAAAATAAGCATATGGCGTAACAAGAGAATATGGTTTTCAGTGAGAGTGCATCAAATTCTTACAATTTGATAAATATATCTATGAAAAAATTGTCGCCATTTGCTTTCAGGGGTGTTTAGTAGCATTTTTAGGCTATGGTTGAGACAGCCACACCATAGAACAATTTTGGGACCTGGCGCAAAGTTTGAAAAAATTAGTCAGTTTTCATAACAACGGGTCCATGGAAAACAAATAAATGTTTTATTTTTACATGCAGAATTTTAAACGAGGACAACACTGACTAAATTCGTTTTTATCTTGGAAGATGCTGGAACTGCCATGTCATGTCAACAACCCATTTTAATGTTCTTCCTAGCTGGGGACAGACAGCACAGTTCTGACTGCAGGCAAAATCAATGAGGCATCACAAAAAGTTATGGTAAGTGAAATAAGTTCTCCATTTGACACAGCTATGAACAGGCTGTTGAATACAAGAGTCTGCGTGTATGTGTATTTTAAATCTGGCTTCTTTCTGCATGTTCATTTTCATCATTTCACTCTAATGACTGTAAGTGTGTAGGCGTGTGTATGTGTGTGTGTGTTCCTATAGTTATATCATTACCAGTATTCGGCTTGGTGGAAAGAAACCTAATATTGCTTGGCCTTAGGGGATCTGCTAATAAGCACTGTACTCATTCTTAGACACTGTACTGTGCATGCTGGAAAAAGAGAGAGACTTATCCACTTGTACTGTATATCTATCTTGTTCTAGTTATCTACTGTAGCCTTATAGTTAGTTATCAAGCCAGCTAGCAATGCAATATAAAAATTTATTTTGATAGGATAACAGTTAGGAGTCTCACTCTGTGTATGTGTAAAAAAAAAAAAAAAAAAAAACACAATAAGAGCCCTAATATTAGATGCTTTTGCATAATAAGCACTATACAGTTCATTTTTCTAAACTGCAACAAAATGCATCTGATAATCTGATTCTGCTCTGTTGATTTTGATGCAGGAGCATCGTTGCAGCTGACTAGTCAGTGTTATGAAATCACAGCTTTTCTTCAGGACTTTGCATCTGGATGTGCCTTGGTAGTTTATTCATTTATTTATTCATTTTAATATTTCAACCCCGAAAAGTCCTCGTTCACGTTTAGGAAACGACCCTTTCACAATTTTGGCTCCATGTACTGGAAAGCCTGTCTGCAAGAAATCTGTGGGTTGAGCCACTCTTCAGTATTACGTGTTTGTTCATACTCTGCACCAAGACATGGGCACGTCGTTGCATATGTACATGTCTGTGTGTCAGTGTGCGTAATAGGTGCTGACTCTACAGCTCATTACAGACCACCAGGGAGTCCTGTGGCCTCCAAGTAGAGAGGAGAAGGAGGAGACCTCTGTGACCTAAACATGAAGGAAGATTCTGGGATAGAGAAGCTGACTCTGTCCAGATCCTGCTGGGCACAGTGTTCATTTGCTGACAGCCTCAAAAAGCTGATTCTGCACTCCTGACACTCTTTGTGTTAAAATTGGCTTTAAGATATAGTTATATAATGCCCACACTTAAGCTTTAATGAATGAAAGCCATTAATAGATTTTCAGTGTGTTACAGTTAACAGCAAATGCTTTGTCCTTTTTAAAAGTAAAGCTCAAATATAGATGAAAATAATAAAAAAATAATTATGAATCTATAGTACAGGGCAAAAGTCTTGAGTCACTCCTCATTTCTTTATATTTTGCATCCCAGGAGTCAGTTTTTCTTGTCACTTTTTAAAGTAGTCTTGAGCAATAGTTCTCCAGGCATCCTTAAGGCCTTTAAAAGCTTCTCTCTGCACATTGGCTGATTTTTCATTCATTTCCGATTCAGTCCTCATACTTGACCATTTTCAGAGAAATGTTTTTGTTTGGTAAACCACTTAAAACTGACCTTTGAATCCTTCAAGCATAAAAAGGCATCTGATTCAAGGGATGAATGAATCTTGTGTTTACACATATCAGACAAACAGCAACAGCAAAGAACCAATTTTAAAGTGTATCTTTGTTACTAGCAGCCTGTTGCAAAAACACATCATTCATTCCCATTTCTTTAGTTGAATCTACAAAAAAGGCCATGATTACACAGCTTGACAGCCATAAAATATTTTTTTACATCAACAAGGTGATTCCCAAAGATCTGTTAGCCAAAAATGTAGAGTACTTCCCATGGTGTGCAGTGTGTTGTTAAAGATTTTGAGAAAACTGGACAGGACAAGAGAAGTGGCAGGAAAAAAAAAAAAAAACTGCAGCAGATGAACAGTATCTAAAAGTCATGCCCTCAAGATGCAGGAGAAAATCCATCAAAGACCTGACACAGGACCTGAGAGATGCATCTGGGCATCTAATCTACTGTTCGCTGAAGCGTCACCAGAAATGGTGACAATGGAAGGGTGGCTGTCAAGAAGCCATTCTTAAGGAAGGGAAACAGGACAAAAAGACTGAGTTATGCAAAATGGACTGAAAATCAGTGGCAGCAGGTCTCATGGAGTGATGAATCCAAATGTGAAAATTTTGGTTAAAATTGTCATCAATATACATGGAGGAGATCAGGAGAGAGGTGCAACAGTGAGTGCCTCTTGCCATCTGTAAAACAATGTGAAGGCTCTGTCATGGTTTGGGGCTGCATTTCAGTCAGTGGTGTTACAGATTGTTGGAATTGTGAATGCAGAAAAATACCATCAGATGTCATTCACTTTTTTCCCTTAGTAAATGAAATCATTGTTTCAAAACTGCATTTTGTATTTACTTGGATTATCATTGTCTAATATTAGAATTTGTGTCATGATTTCAAACATTTCATTTGACAAATATGCAAAAAAAACCCAAACCCTAATAAATCTGGAAGGCCGCAAATACCTTTCCATGGCCCTGCACAAAATTAAGGCCGAAGCAGGTGACCCTGAACCATCCCTTAGTTATGCTGCGATGAGCTCAGACTGCTGCGGGACTTCACCGATGCACTGAGCACCTGTTTTCACTCCTCATGTGTTTATATATTACTGCAGCAAGTCATTGAATTTTTGCCTTCTCTCTCCTTTGGTCTCAGTTGTCCTGTCTCCCGGTGTTCTCTTTCTCTTCTCTTCCTTCTGTTCTTGTTCCCCGCAACCCCCAACTGGTTGCTGCAGAAGGCTGAGCCTGGTTTTGCCAGAGGTTTCTGTCTGTTAAAAGGGAGTTTTCCCTTCCCACAGTTACAAAATGCTTGCTTATAGGGGGCCACTTGATTGTTGGGATTTTCTCCAGAATACTGTAGGTTTTTTACCTTACAGTATAAAGTGCCTTGAGGTGAATGTTGAATTGAACTGAACACATGTATCATTATGTTGTATGGACTAGTGGTTTGCACTTGGTGATGAGAATTGCAGCAAAGCAAATGTCAGATTCCTTAAGGGTTTCAAGTATCATTTGTTCTCATGATCAACTTCAAATCTATTTTATATACCTCTCAAAATCAGATATTTGACTTCAGTCAGGTATGTGCAGCCCCCACCACCTATAGCAAAAATATAATCTACTGGAGCAAACTTTAATATGTTTACAAGTTTATGCAAGATGCAAAATTCACAGATTTTTGGGGCATCAGCTTGGCCTCAGGGGAATGATGCTGCTGATCAAAAAGACTCAAAAAGAAGAAAGTCTTTTAAGGCTTGGGGCAACTTAGAGAATAAGATGGAACCTAACCAAAGTGCAAATTGAGATAATAGAAGCAGACATGTTACAAAAGGATGTTTTGATCTACTTTATTTGTACTGCACTGTACAAATATCTCCAGGTCCCTGAATGGCAAAAACACAGTTATTTGGAGGAAGAGTGAAGTTTAAAAGGTCACCAAAGCCTTACTGCATCAGTTTGAGGGAAGTGAGTGCAAAATACCCCACAGGGATCATAAACTATCATATAAATTACCTTTTTCGACCATAGTAGTTTACGACTACCAGTGCTGCTCGCTAAAAAAGACTGATATGACTGCACTGGTGTTCATTTCTGCAGCTGAATGTACAGGGATACATATATAATTGTGTGTGTGATAGTAGTTTGGTTTTTGTAATGCCCATATGTGACATTAAATAGTATGCATGATGTACAGCAGTTGGGTTTCATTCGCTTTTTCACCATATAACACTGGGAAATTGTGTGTTAGTGTAGAGGAATTAGGACTAGTGTGTATGATAAAATCTGGATTATATAACCTTATTGCAGAAAGCTAATAGATTGTATGACAGAGAAATAGTGAGCATGGCTACAGAAATAGGGCTGGGTTCATACTGCGAGCACAACAACAAACCACTCCCTGACCTCTTCACTCCTTCCTAGATTTAAGAACTGTAATCAACATATGCAGCAGTGTCTGAAGATTTCACTCATACTAAACCAAAAGGCCCAAAGGACCCATCATCTCCCCATGCAGAGTACACAAGAGCAAAAGAGAGAGTGAGAAAACATAATAACACTCAAAAGTCCCCCATTATTCTGTTTGAGACATCTGCTTCTGTAATGAAACCAGCAAACAAACATGCATAATTCAGCCAGTCAGGCGTTCTGCATTGAGTGTGAATGAGTTAAAAAAAAACACAGGAGGCCAATAATTATTGTAGAGGAAAAATGACGAAGTACCACACTTACACCTAAATGGCCTTATTTACACTCATTTGTTAGAAGCAATTTAGGAGGTGAAACATTTCGAGATGTAGTGTGTGTAATGTGTGTGTACTGTACAGTTACGTCTTCTGCCACAGAGAGAGCGCCTCTGTCATTTTTTACTTTTTTTTATGGCAAACGCAAACATTAGCGTTGCAATAAACAGAGTACAGTTCAAAATTAGTGTACTAACAGTGTCTGAGAGTTATGAGGGTGTTGCAACAGAGAATAAATCTGGGCAGACTGCGCACAGAAAAAAACAAGAATAATTTAGTGTCTAAAATGGGTTATTTCTGTATTTACACTCTATTTTGAGAGTACTGAGAGTGACAAATGTGGATATAAAGGGTGCACGTTGAGGACGTGGATGATGTACTCATAATATTAATGAAGTTGACCATCTAGGCTATGTAGCTGTAGTTATATTTCATCCATCTGGATATTGGTTTAATTAAAAATTTACATAACAATTGTCTGTGAAAAAAAAATAGTTACAAAAAATGAATTGCATTTTTACTGTGTGATAAGATGTGAAACTCATGGTTCAAATTATTAAGAATGCTACACATTTTAGATTATTTTAAAAACATTTTCATTATTTTGATGATAATTTGATCAAGTGGTATTTTCCTTAATTGAGTTATCCTGCTGGAAGCAGCCACCAGAAGACGGATGAAGTGTGGAAATAAAAGGATGAACATGATCAGCAACAATACTCAGGTGGGCTGTGGCTTTTAAATGAGACTTAATTGGTACTAATGGGTCTAAAGCAGGGGTAGGGAACTCCAGGCCTCGAGAGCCGGTGTCCTGCAGGTTTTAGATGTTTTCCTGAACCAGCACACCTGAATCACATATTGAAGTCATTAGCAGGACTCAGGAGAACTTGACTGCATACTGAGGAGGTAATTCAGTCATTTGATTCAGGTGTGCTGGATCAGGGACACGTCTAAAACCTGCAGGACACCGGCTCTCGAGG
>JASGAU010409908.1:0-11871 GCA_030220045.1 Australoheros facetus
TGATTTTTTTTTTAATGGCTGTTTTTATATCAGTCCTTGTTAAAAGTCTTGAGTCATCACTCATTTCTTTATGTTTTGCTAGGAAAATGGGAAATAGGTGCTGCGATCTATTCAAACATGTGCAAACGTGCATGGAAATACAGTATATAGGACAAAAACAGAGTTTAAATAATTCTAACAATTTCCAAAGTCAGTATTTGGTATGACCACCTTTAATTTAAGTCCTCAGGAATAGTTCTCCAGGCTTTTTGAAGGACATTCAAAGCTCTTCTTTGGATGTTGGCTGCCTTTTGTTTTGTTCTCCGTAAAGATGATCCCACACTGCTTCAATAATGTTTAGGTCCAGGCTCTGAGGAGGTCAATCCAAGACTGATAGTGTTCCATTGTGCATTTTTTTAATCCATGTATCCTTTTACTGCATTGACAGTGTGTTTGGGATTATTGTCATGCTGGAAAATGAAGTAGCTGTCAGTCAGATGCTTTACAGATGGTAATCACAGATCAAAATCAGATTTTCCATATTCCTAATTCCATCAGGTTTGACAAGATCTCCAACATCACTGGCTGAAATGCAGCCCCAAACCATCCATCAGACCCATTTTCACTGACTTTCAGTCCAGTTCTTGTGTAATTTGGCACACCTCAGCCTTTTCTCCCTGTTTCCCAGCCTTAAGAATAACTTCTTGACAGCCACTGGACTTTTTCCTATTTCTGTTCATCTGCTGTAGATTTTTTTTTGGCCTGCCCATCCATTTGTCCTCCACTTGTCCAGTTTCTTCAAATTTTTTTAAGGATGTGCTGCACACCATCCCAAGATATGTCAAGTTTTCGGCTAATAGGTACTTTGGGAATCACTTTGCTGGTGCAAAAATACAATTTTATGCCTGTCAAACTTTATCTTTGGCATTTTTTTTTAATAGATTCAACTAAAGAAACAATTTATGTTTTCTTGTGACAGGCTGTTGGTAACAAAGTGCCTAAAGATACAATTTAAAATTGATTCTTTGCCAAGTTGTCTGTAATGTGCAGACACAACAGGGGCTCATACATTGAGTTAGGTTTCTTTTTATGTTCAAATGATTCATAGGTCACTGTTAAGTGGCTTAACAAAAAAAAAAAAATTGTAGAAATGCTAATGATAACTGTGTTTAAGTGCTGGCTGTTTAAAAGGCAACTATTTTCTAATATGTTCAACAGATTGACCCAAAAGCTGAAAGTACATTTCTGCAGCCTTCAAGTGGCAAAAAGTCCAAACTTGAATGCAAAACTGAGGCAAAATGTCCCATGGGAAAGGTTAACATCATCAATTACCCATGATTTAATTTATGTCTACATTCCAGTCACTGAAATAGGAGACCATTGTACAGATTAGTGCCTATTTTGCTGCAGTTTCTGTGAATGCTCAGTTGGCGTAATCCACAGTGAGAACAGGAACAATGTGTGCACACAGTATTCATAAGCACAGTCACTGTCCCATCTTTTGAAAACACTGCAACAGTTTTAACATAACATAACATAAACATCTCGTGTCTTCTTGGATTTATTAAAACACAGACTGAAATCATACTGAAAGGTTTTTGACACTGACAGACCTCTGTTACCATCACCCACACAATCAAAAACAGATGAATGAATGACACAAAATCAAATTAAGGTGATTTTATTTCTTATCATGGCAGTGATTATTCCCACGCTGACACTGTTGAGGCCATCACAAATAGCAAAAATGACAATAAATGTTTTGATCNGATGAAGCAAGAAATGAACCTTTTCTTGAACCAACTGGATGGAAAGCTTCATGAGGCTTCATCTGACCATCGCTAGTGTTAATGTTAGCAGTACTCACCTTTTCCTGGTTGTCTCCTCAGCAGGACGTGGAGCAAAAGAGTCAAAAGAATCACCTGCTTATGAGCCCTTGGAGCAAACCAAGTGCCAGGTTAGGGGAGTTTAGGGTATGATGATTCTAATACAGATACAGAATTCTTTATAGGAATTTGTATATATGTAAATATTCCTTCTTAGTGTTATGTTTCTTACGCCGTTCATTAGTACCTGGGGAGCTGCCGACAGTCCTCGCTGAGGCCTTCCCGACATCGCAGTGTCAGGCCTAGATTTATCTTTATTCCATCCTTCATGCTCCTTCAAGAAACAATGCCAGTCTAACTGAGGATGTTGTCCCTGCTTGTGAAATCAAAAATTGACGAAAAACAGGGAAAACTTTAATTAAGTCCAGGCAAGACTTTGTTAACAATAACAAAGCACTGAACTTTTTTTCTAAAGGTTTCTTTGGGGTATTGTTGTGGTTGTTTTGAAGGGTTTTCCAGTTGTTTGCTTCACTGATCACCAATAAGTCCTGTTCCCAGTGCACAGTGCAGCTGAGAGTAGTCAGTCATAAAGTTCAAACACACCCTGCAGCCACTCTGTGAATCACAGAGGCACAATTGTACAAGAGCTTTCAGCCGCAAGAAAAGTATAACTAATCAAGTGAATAATTTATGTCATTCCAGCATATGTTGCGCAAGCCTTCATCTTGTGATTGCCACTTAGATAGATACTGGAGAGATATCGCTGGTATAAATATCAAATCTATGATATGATGTAGTTGAGTCTTTTCTCCATTTATAGCCTATTCACCTAAAGTGTAGTTCTATCTTAATTTAAGTCATTTTAATTGCAAATATTTCAGACTTTATGTGGCATCTACTGCAATTCTGTCCCTCCTACAGAGGATCCAGGTTCTGTTTCTTCCTTTGCTTCTGAGAACAGAGGCTGTAAAACCTTTTGAAAATGATGTTTGGGACTGTATGAATAAACCTGAGCAGACCTGATGGTGACCTTTTTCAGTGAACTGTTCTCCTAAGGCTTTTATTTTATGCCAGAAAATACAATGGGAAGAAAATAAATAAATCTGCGTCTAATAGAAACTATAACAATGAACGTGTAAATGTCTCCAAGACACACAAACACTCGAGCATATAAACATGCCCTTCTGCACATGGTTTATGCCTTCTCGCATGTTTACACTCCGGTCAACATCACCTTTTTCAAGCTCTGTCACGTGGTTCCCATTGCACTCAGAATTCTAATCCCACGCCTTCAGCAGCAGCAGGAGTTTGAGTCCTCCATGAAGGTCCTGCCCTTTGACTTAACTGTCTTTGTGATGGTCTGTGTTGGCCTCAGACTTAGTTCTGACAAATTGCTGTTTAAGTTAGTCATTCCAAACCCACTGTGGCATAAATCTAAAGGACAAACTGTGACTAAATGTTCTAAATTTGCCTCAAGCATGCAGTCTGGTGCTACTTAGGTGAGGATTTTGCAAGCATTTTGCACACGTGTTCCTGCTCCTGTGTGTGGATGTGGATGTGGATGTGAGCCATGCTTCGTGGACTGTTTTGTTGCTCAGGACTTGTTGCTATCCATGAGGCTTACGTCACCTGACATGGATTTGACTGCTGGTTCGATGGCACTCAGTCACTGGCTGGCTTCACTCCTGCATATGCTTCTTTTTTTTCTTTTTTTCCATTCATTATTTAATAGTTACCGCTCATCAGCTTAGCAGTGTTTCAAGTTTCATAACTCTGCTCTTATCACATTGGTTTTGACATCTTAACCGTGACATCTTTAAATGCAGTTTGTTTTTGTTTTTGCAAGCACGTTAAAAACTCATTTAAAACTACTCTATCTCCTTATGTGGTATCTCAGCCTCTGAGATCAGCTGAGATGAAGGGGAAGAGCTTGTCTTTGTACACAAGATGTTTGACACATAGCACTTTGTCCTCTGGGTTGCTGACAGTCAAGCAGTCTGGGTTCACAGCTGTGCAAGTGAATAGCTCCCTCTAGTGGTAAAAATAAATCATTGTAATTCTTTTGGAGATTAATTTGCTGCAAGTGTAATAATAATAAAACAAAAAAAACAGAAAGGAATTGGTGCAGCAAAACTATAAAGACTGATATGTGCTTGTCTGCTTTCAGGATATCAATGTGTGCATCCTAGAGAATTACCCTGAGTGCTCCAACCCTAGGGTTTTCTATATCATTCCCTACTTCTGTGGACAGCATCCTCAGTGCAGGTATATATATGGTTTTTGTCAAGTTGCATAACAAAAGCTTGGTAATATTTCATAACATTACTCTATTGCAATCAATACCTCATGTTCTCATTGTTCTTCTCTTTCCCACAGAGAGCCGGGAGTATGGGCTTTGGAGAGGGCCAAACAGAATGTGCTGGAGAACTACCTCCTTGTTGGTATCTTGGAGGAGCTCGAGGATGTTCTGCTCCTATTGGAGAGGCTCTTACCTCATTATTTTACTGGAGTACTCAACATCTACAAGAGCCCTGGTAGCTGCACCTTATAATATTGATTTTTTTGTTGTTGTTGTTGTCATAGTATTTAGTGGATGTTTCCTTTTACAAGACAGTGAAAAGTCTTAAGCATGGTAACATGCTCATAGCTGATCAGAATGTGACTAGTTTTGCAGGCGTTTGGTCACAGATTTGCAGAGCCTGAGAGTGACCGCTCAAAATGCTTTAACTTGCACAGAGGATACAGTTAGTTTCCATGATTTGATTTATGCATTCCCACGTTTTAATGAATTTATTCCTATATTTTGATTAGCACAGGGGCCATCAACAAGTGCAACACTGAACAGATACTGCAAAAATAGTGCTGCTGGTTACAAGTTTATATACATGTGCTATTTCATAATTTGGGTATTGGGAAAAATATTAAATAATTTCATAAAAAATAGCACCATCACATTCAGTTCATCCACCAGAGGTCATTATATATAATTTCCTTAAATACTTTCCTTAAAATGATTTTTATTTTGGCTCTGGTGAAAATAAATAAAAATAAATAAATAAATCGTAATGGTTCTTTACATCTAATAGGATTTAACACTGTAATTCAGGAAGAGTAGGTTGAACAACGCGTGACCATGATCGTGGTTAGTACTCTGTGTTTGGGCCGCAGCAGGCCTAGTTTAGATCTAAGTCATAGCAACTGGAGTTAGTGCTTCTCCTGATGCCATCAGTCGTGACTTTAAACTTCACGCAGGACACGTTTTGATAAATGTGTGGTCTATATCAGAAAGTGGCTGGTTGCAGTTCGTTGAATGTTTTATCTTAGGCACTGACTTTTCCATGTTGACTGAGCGTAAAGTGTGGAACGAGTACACCCCCAACCTCCCCCAACAAATCCATTTTGGCAGCTTCCTGGTCCTTGTTGGCGCAGTACGCAGCATGTTAGTCTCACGATGAATGCTGTGAGATTGACCCTCACGTGGGGCATGTGTTTTGTTGTGAAAAAAGTTGCAAAAATCACAAACAGAAGCAAGGGCTAGTGGCGCAATGGATAACGCATCTGACTACGGATCAGAAGATTCTAGGTTCAACTCCTGGCTAGCTCACTGAGACTTTAGTTTCTTTCACATGCTGCATGACAGCACTTATTGACCAGGAAAATTGGGCATTAAAGTTACTTCATTGTGTTCTGTGGTGTACCTCTTCCCTCTTAAGGAATTACATCTGGTATGCTGTGACAGCTTGGATCCAATGTTGAGGAAAGTAATTGGTTAGTACTTGGCACTGTGACAGCAACAACCCCAGTTTGAATCATGGTCTTGTCTCAGTGGACAGAGGCATTCATTTTTCAGCTTTCACATCTGCATATACATCCATGATGGGAATTACTTGATTGAATTTGGCATAAATGTTCACTTGGACTTAAGGATGATTGGTAGAATTTTACCAGACAAAGATCAAGGTCAATGCAACCTTACGTCCGTCCCAGTCTTGTGTAACTTTATTTAACAATAAATAAAGAAGGAAGGAGCTTTAAAGATTAAGTGTTGTTATATGACTAATAGGAGAACAATGTGGTGTATCAAAAATATCACTTTGACCAAGACGTTCTGGTGGATAGCCATGTGAGCATGTTTCATGAATCTCATGAGTTAGACAGCACGCTCAGCATCCATATGAATAATAGTTATATATGTGTGTGCTTAAATAAAAATGTCACATGAAAAATAACTTTCCAAACTAAAAAAAATTACATTTTATTTATTCATATTTCAATTATAGACATGGAGGTCCTCTTTGATCCACCAGGGGTGCTACATCACCCTCAGAAGCCTGACCTCCCACGACACTTTGTACCTGAACTCGTATTTCACAGCTCAATGCACATTTTGTCCAGCTTTGAGAACAACTTCTCTTGATGAAAATGACTTGGTAACTAGCCGTCTAACTTAACAAAATTGTAAAGAAACGTGATTTATAGCAATCTGCGAATCTTTCTCATTTAAGTGTAGTGTACTTTATGCTTCAGTCTATTTTTGTACGTATCTTGTGGCTATGGATTAATCTAAATGTGGGTAAAGTTAAAACATGGGAGAAACATAAAACCAAACAGAAACTAATTTAATCATGTGCATATAGAATGAAATTTAGAGCCTTCACTGATATGCTTACATCCCCGATGGCCACAGAAACGTAAGGACTGAAAAAAAAAAAATTGAGATGATGCTATATGATATGGCTGTTGAGACATTTCCTGTCTGAATAAAAGTAATGTAAAAAGCAACAGCCCTATAGTACTGTTTGGCTCAACATCAATACTCTTTTAGAACATTTTAGATTTTATTCTTGGACAAACTATTGAGCTTTGGTTTTTTTTCTCTATCATTTCCATGCAGATTATAGGAAAATGGGGAACATGACGGGCACTGTGCGTAAACAAACGCCCACTTTGGAGGCCCTGCAGGTGCTGTATCACCGCATGCGCTACGAGTACGAATTCTACAATTTTGTCCGTGACCAGTTCCACCTAACAAAGAAAAAAATTGGCCTAAAGTCTGTATCCAAACCCCCCGCCTATTCAAATGATTTCCTGCGAGAACTAGCCCTTCGAACTCCAGAACCTCTGGATGAAGACGAGGAGCTGGAAACGGACCTGGAGGATGCAAATAGCTGGCTGGTTCATCCCTAAGGGATGCTTGGTGAACAGTGTATGCACCCATATAAAGGCTGCTTGGCTGGGATTGGCTGAGGACAAAGGGGAGTGTTCGCCATCTTTCAGCATTGTCAGGAGACGTGAGGTGGGACTCCTAACATGACAGGCTCAGCACTGAAGACTGTAGGGTTGAGTGATTGGATGGACAAAAATGCTCTATTTATAAATTGACCAAGGGCAATGGGAAATAATATTAAACTCAATCTGCTTGACTCGTTTTCTTTTGTAATTTGAGCTTGTTTTTGGGTTCACGTAAAAACCATATTGTCACTGTAATCTCCAGGAGAGATTAGTGCAAGATTTGGACAGCTAAATGTGATTGGAAATATGCTAAATGTTGTTGCCGGGTTGTTTACTGTAGGAGGGGAATTAAAGGCAACGCCCAAGACATGTTCCTACATTATGAGAGGGTTGATGTCCTAAAAACTGGATATGGTTGTGAATTTTTAAAGTGCCATAAGCCTTTTAGGTATATTAGTCTTCCAGGGCTGTTGTCAAACCTCATGAAGGGTTCTGGAATCTGTGGCAGGAACGTCTGTGCACAGTTGGCAGAGTTGTGACATAGTTCATTTGTTATAGTATTGGTTTATAACATTTTGTGTCATTTGTAAACTACTATTACAGTAGGTGTAAATGAGGGTTAAACTGTAAGCACTCAAATATGAATTCAGAGAATTCCAAACGTGTGCATGAATGATTGAGTTTGACCAAACAAGCTGTGTATTTTAGCAAAGATATTTGACAGGCTACTGAGTTAAAAGCTAAAAGCCTTTATGAAACCTGCACTCCCCTCCAAATGTATTGGAACAGTGAGGCCAATCCCTTTATTTTTGCTGTCAACTGAAAACATTTGAGTTTGACATTAAAAGATGAATATGAGACAAAAGATCAACATCTCAGCTTTTATTTCCAGGTATTTACATCTGAATCTGATACACAGTTCAGAAGATAACACCTTTTGCTTGGATTCACCCATTTTTCTTGTGAGAAAAATATTGGAACATGTGATTGACGGGTGTGTTTTGTTGCCCAGGTGTGTCCTTTTACATTGATTATTCAAACAATAAATAGTGCAGAATGATTTGGGTTTTTCCTGTGTGGATTATACATTTATAGTTAAACTAGAGCGCTGTTTATGGGTGAAAAACAAGCAATTGTGAAGCTGAGAGAGAACGGAAAATCAATCAGAGCTATTGCACAAACATTGGCCATAGCCAGTACAACCGAATGCCCTGAAGAAAATAGTCATCACTGGTGAACTAAGTAACACATGTTGAACAGGTCGACCAAGGATGGCAGAAACATTGTGAGTGCTGTAAAGAAAGACCCTAAAACACCTGTTAGTGACATCAGCAACAACCTCCAGAGGGCAGGAGTGAAAGTAGCACAATCTACTGTTCACAGAAGACTTCATGAACAAAAGTACAAAGGCTTCATCAGAAGATGCAAACCACTAATTAGCATGAAGAAGGTAGGTCAGGAAGGTCAGGCTGGAATTTGCTTTAAAAAAAAATACAGAGGCAAGCCTCAGAAACTCTGGGACAAAGTTTATAGACCGATGAGACAAAGATGAACTTTTATCAAGGTGATGAAAAGGCTAAAGTTTGGAAAACTGCCACACTGCCAAAGCTACAGAGGAGCTCATCAGGGGCAGGAAGTGGAAGGTTTTAGACCAGCCTAGTCAATCTCCAGACTTAAACCCTACAGAGCATTTTACCTGCTAAAGAGGAGACTGAAGGGAGTAACCCCCACCCCCCACCCCCACCCCCACCCACCCCAAAAAACAAACAAACTGAAAAACAACTGAAAACCTGGAAAAGCATCACAAAAGAAGAATACAAAAGTTTTGTGATGTCAGTGGGTTACAGGCTTGATGCAGTTAATGCAAGCAAAGGATCTGCAACTAAATATTAAAACAAATTAAATTGAATAAGATTCAAGTTTATCTGTTCCGACAAAAGGTGCTATCTTCTGAACTGTGTATCAGATCCGGATTTAAACACCTGAAAATAAAAGCTGAGATGTTGATCTTTTGCCTCATGTTGATTTTTATTTTTATTTTTTTGGTCAAATCCAGATTTCTTTCAGTCTACAGCAAAAATAAAGGGACTGGCCTCACTGTTCCAGCATTTCTGGAGGGGCGTGTAATTTGTAATCCAAAGTTTAAAAGATTGAGCTCGCCAAATAGCAGTTTGTTTTTTGTTTTTTATTGCAATGCATTGCAAAACTGTATGAATAACTGCACTTGGTGTGAAGTGACATTTCCTTAACATCTGCAGCAAAAGGAGGGATTTAGTCACAGTGGAATGCTGATTTGTCTGTCAGTTCAGCTAGGTTTATTTGCCGTTTAAAGGGTTTTCTGTATCGTGATGTTATCATGAAAGTGTGTGAAGTGTTACCAACCCCAGCTGACACTTATTTCTAATTTTTTCAGCAGCTCCTCAGAGTGCACGCTTTTCATCACTCATGTAAAAAAAAATTTAAAAAAATAAACCACAAATCATCCAGAGAATAGTAAGCATAAGCTAATATGTGACTGGCATCTACACATTTGACTCGACCATCTTAATCTCTATTGTGTTCATCATTACGTTCAGTGTTTCCTTTTTTGTTAGTTTAATTTATTGTTTTGTATTCATTTGCATTCCATATAAAATTCTCAGGAAGGAAAACAATGTTTAACACTCATATTCTTTGGTTTCCGGTGGTTATGAAATGATTCTTGGCATTTTAAGGGTGCCTAGAATGGGTGAACATCAACAGTTGAAAACTGTTAACAGCAACTAACACAGACCGTCATTTTACAGTGTTCAAAATAAATGGCCTCTAACTATTGCAGCTATTGTCCCTGTTTATTCAAAGATGTTTTGTTACTGAAATACTTGCATTTGGCCATTTGTTACAGACTCATTATGGTGACTCCATTCAGAGAATTGCTGACTACCTCATCTTAAGCTTTCTATAAATTTTTAATGCCAGTTACCTGCTTCTGCCAAACCAATAAGCAGCAGGTCAATCTTGTTTAAGCACATTTGCAGCCCCCGCTTGACTACAGCAGCTTCAGTCACCTCTNCCCCCCCCCACACACACACACACGCACAAGATTCCCAAATATAAGCACCTCATGCAAGAACCTTTGTTTCAGAAAGGACATACACTGACTGGCCACATGGTTAGGTACACATGTACAACTGCTTGTTAATGCAAATATCTAATCAACAAGTCACATGGTAGCAACTTAGTGCATGAAGACATGGTGAAGATGACCTACTGAAGTTCAAACTGAGCATCAAAATGGGGAAGAAAGGTGATTTAAGTGAGGTTAAACGTGGTATTGTTGTTGGTGCCAGATGGCCTGGCACCATCTGGCACCGGAGTCTTTCAGAAATTGCTGATCTACTGGGGTTTTCCCACACAACCATGTCCAGGGTTTAGAAAGGATGGTCTGAAAAAGAGAAACTATCCCATAAGCAACAGTTCTCTGGGTGGGAATGTCAGAGGAAAATGGCCAGACTGCTTCGAGCTGATAGAAAGGTAACAGTAACTTAAATAAGCCCTCTTTAGAACCAAGTTATGCAGAAGAGCATCTATGAAGGTATGTAAAACCTTAAAGCAGGTGGGCTACAGGAGCAAAAGATCACACCAGGTGCCACTCATTTTAGCTAAGAACAGGAAACCGAGGCTACAATTCAACAGGTGATTGGAAAAATGTTGCCTGGTTTGATGAGTCTCGAGTTCTGCTTTGTTATTTTGGATGTAAACATCATCCTGCCTTACATCAGTGGTTCAGGCTGGTGTAATGATGTGGGGGATGTTTTCTTGGCACACTTTGGGCCCCTTAGTACAAGCCGAGCATCATTTAAACACCACAGCCTACCTGAGTATTGCTGCTGACCATGTCCATCCCTTTAAAACCACCATGCACCCATCTTCTGATGGCTGCTTCCAGCAGGATACCACACCATGTCACAAAGCTCAAATCATCCATCCATTCTCTTCCGCTTATCCTGCACCGGGTCGCGGGGGCAGGAGCCTAAGCAGATAAGCCCAGGCTTCCCTCTCCCCAGCCACCTCCTCCAGCTCATCCGGAGGGACCCCAAGGCGTTCCCAGGCCAGCCGAGAGATATAATCTCTCCAGCGTGTCCTGGGTCTACCACGGGGCCTCATCATCTCAAACTTTTTTTAAAAATATAACAGTGCGTTCACTGTACTCAGTGGCCTCCACAGTCACCAGATCTCAATCCAGAAGAGCACCTTTGGGGTGTGGTGGAATGGGAGCTTCACAACATAGATGTGCAGCTGACAAATCTGCAGTAACTGTGTGATGGTATCATGTCAACATGGATCAAAATCTCTGAGGAATGTTTCCAGGATCTGTGCTGTGAAGAATTAAAGCAGATGTGAAGGTAAAAAGGGGGTCCAACCCAATACTAGTTATGTGCATGTAATAAAGTGTAAATATTCATCACTCATTGTAACATTTACAATATTTTTAATACCTAAAAATTTGAGTGACAAAATTTGTTTTGTTTTTTGTAAATATCCATAAACATCCATTACACAGAATGTTTGCAGTTTTTAAACATTGTCAACAACAGTAAATAATTACTTACATAAAGTAGAGTGATAATAATAGTGAAGAAAAAGCTGGGTGTCCGTGTGCATGTGCAAGTCATTTTAAGTTGAAGCCTTGGCTTAAGGTTAAAGAAAAGGTTAGATTTGGGTTATGGTCAAGGAATAGGCAGCTATTGTATCTTTGTAAGTTCGTAGTGTGGTTTCAAACTGTAGCTGTTCCATATCAGTTTACACTATCCGAGGGTCCGATTCTATGTGAAAAACAACAGCTGGAGCTGGG
>JASGAU010409910.1:2520-18812 GCA_030220045.1 Australoheros facetus
AGAAATGGTGTCATCAACTAGTTTGTCCAGGAGAGCACCTCGGTGTTTACAACAAGGGCACAGAGTTAAGTGTACATATGTATTAATGTATTACGTATATATTAAGCAAGTTAGTGTGAGTGCATGTATATATATAATTTTTTTATGTAAACAATATACATATAAAGAATACTAATAATAGGCACTATCAAGTTTCACTGGAAATGGTCTCCAGCAAATGTGCTGTTCACTCCTGTGTGCTAAAAACAGGTCTAGGCTTCGTAAAGTTATTAAAATATGTCAAACAGCTTAGCTCATCTTAGGATTTTCAGGAGAAGTGCTGGTAATTACAAAACTTTTAAATACTGCCAACTTTAAGGCATGTAGCTCCCTACGTGCAGAACTTAACCATCTCTGTTCTTGTCAGGGTGACGAGGTGTCGTTACTGGAGACGGACAGCAGGTAGAGAGCGATGTCTCTTGTGAAGGCCAGGTGTGAGTGTTTAGATGAAGACAATCACCGGTTTTGCTTTCATGGTAAAAGAAGCAGTGCAGCCGAAAGCTCCAGATGGGCAAAGACTGCTCTTGCTTTCAGAAGTCCCTCAAAAACCCTGCTCGTCAAAAAAAAACAAAAAACACCTCACATGTTTTCACTTTTCCTTTTGCTCGGCTGCATGATATGGGAAATGATGATTTGGAAATTAAAATGGAAACAACCTGTCTTTGAACCGCAGTAGTTTTTACATGACAGTGCAGTAGTTGGGAGCTGCTGTCTCTAAGCTTTTCACATGTGGCAAATCTGTTTCAAGGCACCTGAACTCCTTAGTTATCTCTGACCTACCAGACCTACTTAAGGCTTCTCAGTCAGTAGTGTTGCATTGCCTGGAGGACTTGGCTCGGCTAAAGTTGAACTGAGCCGCAGAGCAGCACATCAAAGCCCCACCCTCTGTGAGTCCACCAGATGTCCCGTGGTCATTTTTAAACTCACACCCCGGTGCATGACATGGAGCAGTGTGCAAGCATGTAGACAGAGCTGGATGGGCCGCTTGGAAATTGGAAAAGGAAGCCTGTATTTATGAGGTGGTTTGAGGTGCTGTGTTAAGGCAGGCTTAGACTGCCACTCTCCCTCTGACAGCTCTGTTTCCCCATGAGCTGTGGTGACCAGAGACTGAGTGAGGTGAAGGAGCAAAGGCAGGAGGCCTGTCAAAGCACACTCAAAACCGAGATGGACCCACAGTGGACACTCTCGCGCAGGTGACGTAGCAAATCGCATTACCAGAAGATGCAAAGCCCATATCATATTTGCTGGCTTCATACATTTATGATTAAAAACAAGCAGGAGGCATAGATATTATTCCAAAAACATAATCTCTGCTTTTTTTCCCCACATGATCTGGAAAGGCATGTAGGAAAATGAATGGGTGAGTATTGTGTAAGAAATAAAGACGGTCAGGTTGTACTTTTTTCACTGCTCACCTCCGTCAGCCTCTTGTTTCTTTGTTCCATGTTGACATCATCAGGTTTTAGAGTGCCCCGCAGAGACTTAAAGCAAGAGGTTGGACGTGTGGTCTTCTCTGTAGCGCCACCTTAACAAGCCCCTGAGCTGCACTCAGAGGGAAGCTGCACATCAAATCTGTCTTTCCGTACCTCAGCTAGAGGTAAGGTGAGTGATCTCCCAGAGCAGCTCCACTCGCCGCTCCCTCTGCTGTGGCAGCCAGCCCATGTGAGTCAAATTATTGTAATTGAGCAAGGATGTAGTCGGGTGTGAGGTGATCTCTCTCTTCACCCCCCCTCTCGACTTCTTTCTCTCTTTTTTTTTCTCTCAGTTATTTCGGCACATGTGAAATGACCAGAAAGCATCTTTTTTTTTCTCCCCCCACCCTTCCTCTAACACTGCCTGTAACACAGAAATCAATTAGCTTGTTTCAAGTCAGATCAAAGGCTCAATACACCGTCCAGAGCTTTCCAAAACCTCCCTGGGACAATTAACTCTCCCTCTGGACAAGGACCAGACTGGACAGATGAAGGGAGGCTGCTGCCACTGTTTGTGTGAAGTAGACATAAACAGGCAGTTCTTGTGTGCAATTTCANTTTACCAGTTTGTTGTGCATTATAGTGACAGTATGATGGTTTTAATTCACCATGACAAAAAAAAAAAACTACTTTATGTTAGCTGATACTTGTACTGTTATTTTCCATGTGGCCGACGTGGTACAAACATGCATCCTCCTCACCCCACCTCTCCATCCTACATGGAAGCAAGGCACCCTGACCGGCTTTGACTGCATCTGTGTATCATTTTTAGTCATTTTGAGACTGAAGATTGGGAACTGCTGTTTTGCGCTTCATTTTGTATCTGTTTCTTGCAAATTTTAGTCTCTCTTTGTGGCAGTTTTGAGTCATTTTGTAGTTGTAGTTGTATGTCTTTTTTTGTCATCTGTTTGCCTCCGGGCCTNCCCCAAAAGCCTAATGCTCTCACTCAGTAAACCATTGGTACTGTGATGGCACAACATGCGTCATCCAACTGATTGGACGAGGCAAAGTGGATGGAGTTTTCATCCACAGACAGGTGCACTGACCCTGTCCACCCTCGAAGGTGCCACTTGCATTTTATTGGACATTTATGGCCAGCCAGCATTTTTTAACAGCCACCTGGATGCAATAAAGGGCCAGCTCCTGAGCTCTGGCTGCCCAGAGGATTTCCCAGCAGCTCCCGTGGGACCTCTGGCTAGTTAAGATGTTTATTAAGCTGAAAGTGGTCCAGTGGGAAAACACAGCACTTCTGAGAGATTCGGGCCAGCGGTTTTCTTGTTAGTCGGAGCGCTCCCTGGAGGATTGGGTTTCTTTTCCTTTCAAACCTCGCAGGGAGGACAGGGTCAGTTCACAGGGCACAAGGTTGACCAACTGGTAACTAGGCACATGAACCCAGGAATGGAAATATCCAGAGACCATCAAGGTCAGCTTGGAGTGATTCCCACAGTTCCAAACACCAAGTATGTCAGCTGAAAGTTAGCTCTGAGATAAAGTTGTGGAAATTTAATGAGCTAACATTGCATCTATCTGTAGCTGGAAGCCTTATTGGCTATATGAAGCTAAAATGCAAACGGCAAAGTGTGCTATAGTTTAAATATAATACAAGCTTATGTATGGCTTTTGCAATACACAACTAAAGTTATTTGTCCAAAATACTCTTTTCCAGAACACTGTGAAGGTAGTTGTGGTTCCTGTTTGACAGATCTTGACCTCACTAAGCTCTGCTGGATCACTAGTTCAAAGCCCTGGTCTTTAGCCTCAGGCGCTCTGCCCTAGTAACTTCACTTTGCCTCTGTTTTGCTTTTTTAAAAAGTTTTTCAACCACACTCTGTGTTTAGCAGAGGAGTTTACAATAACCCATACAGGGAAAGTGTAATTAAAATTGCTCCTTTACCACTCGGCGCGATAAATATATTTTTTGCCCTCATTTTAATTTCAACTTTCTCTTTAGAGTCCACGGTGAACACATTGTGAACTGAGCCGCACATGCAGCCGGTGATGGGTTTTTAGTGCTCTCTGCCTAATGTTCAAGACAGATTAGAAATGTTCGCCTGTGACAGATGCTGTCTAGATCTTCACTACCAGATCCACCCAGCTGCAAAACATCTGGTGGATTTCTACCTTTTTCTCTGAAGTGCAGCCTATTAATGACACACTCCCAATCATACATGAGCACACACACACACACAGAGAACACATCTACCATGTTTGATTGAGACAGTCAAAAATAATCACACATATACAGACCTGTGATTGCAGAAAGTTTTTATGGCTGCTGGCCTGCTGGATCTTTTTTTAATATTTTGCATATTTTGTTGCTGTTGGGTTTATTCATATTTTATTTGACATTTCCTTATTTCTGTTGATGCTCATATACAGTATATATATATATATATTTTTTTTTTTTTACCCTTTTTCAGCCACAGAGTCTGCCAGCATATGCAGTTTATTTAACAGACAGACTTTTTTAATATTCCACATGAAGGCCTACGCTTGTTGTTAATGGCACACGTCCTAAAATCATGCCCAAACATTTTTACGGAGACAATTCTGCTGAATAGCACGATGAAAGGAGCTCCAGTTCTCTTCTTGGGCTGAGACGCTTTTGCAATAAAAATGAAAATAACCACGTGACAACAAATGCCATGCATCCTGCTCTGCCATGACAATACAACATCTGTTGCGTATGTGCGCGCGAGCCAAAGATTTTAAAAGTTCGTGAAAGACTTTTCTCATTGTTTTTGTTCTGTTACTGCTACACTCTGCACCTCTGTACGGAAAATTTAATGGTCCTCGTTGGACGAAGGCTTAAGATTCTGTAGGCGCTCATCAACAGAGAAAGTCACAAATACGTGTGTGTGTGTGTGTGTGTGTGTGTGTGTGTGTGTGTGTGTGTGTGTGTGTGTGTGTGTGTCAGATGGAGACATTTGGAGACCATGGTTTAATTTAGTTTGAAATTACCATGCAGTAAGTTGTTCCTCATGTGTCTCAACAGCTTAGGCTCACATGAAGACTTCTTGGCCATCGCCTGTGTGTGAAGTTAAACAGAAAGGGAAGAGGGAGATCCCCACATCACAGAATAGAAAGATGTTGTTATTGCTGGGCTTCATCATGTTCATCTGTTGCCATCTGTGGTCCAACTTTGACCAGCCTTTTAAAATGTTTTGGAGGTAATCCTTTAGAAAATGAAAAGTAATCATTAGGCTTTCATGAAACATTTTGATATTTGTTTTTTATTATTTTGTATAACGCAGTGCAGAAGAGGCCNACTATAATGTGCAAATCATAACTATACTGATGAGAGGAAAAGTTTATTCACCTTTATTTTTGCATAAATATAATCCAACTATAATATGTAAATATTAAAAAATGTTATATTTAAAAAGAAAAAAAACTAAATTCGAGCAGTGCAATTTTAGGGAAAATAATTAAACAACTGCATGAAAATAAATGAATTAAATATACACTCCTGTCTATTATTTTTGCTTTAATCCAATAATGCTTTATTGTATTTTTAAGTAAATTATTCTCCAGTCATTTATTAAATGTTCAGTGCAACATTAACCCATGAGGGAGAGCTCTTTGACCTCTGCAAAACTGCACTGAATGTGTGCATACTTTTTAGTTCAGTCTCATTCACTGTGGCTGGATTATATACAGTATAGATTTTTTTTTTTTTTTAAACTGCATGAGCGCAGTATTTAAACTGAGACAAAACTGAAAAAGTAACAGTAAAAAAAACACAAATTATACAATGAGAAATATATTTTCACTACTTTTTAATAATACATTTTTTTTACACTTGATAGTAAAATAGTAAAGTAGCCAAACATTTTCTAGCATCAGGTTTACATATTTGTGGTTGCATTCCAACAAGTTATATATATTTTTATTCTAATGATATACCTTCAGAATGTTTCATATTGCTGCCATGTATGGGAGCATTAGAAATGTATAAATAATAATATTAGGCATGGTGTTTTTATTATTAGTGGTAGTGAAATTTAACTGTTTTAAATTTTAATTATTTTTTTAAGTAATAAGTTAAAACACAAGGACTTAATGGGCACAAAACAACTGCAGGAATGAATGAAAATGTGTCAAAATAAAGAGAAAAGTATGTGGGTCTTTATGATGAGGATGAGCTGAAATTTCCCTTAAAAAAACAGTTTTAAAAAACTGTATATATTACTGACATATACTTCACTGAAAACCAGACACAGCGATAATAAAATTATAATAAACCAAAATGAAAACACTTTATTCACGCGGTTTTAAGGAAAAATATTACATTAATTATCTTTTATTGCTATACTGTATTTACAGTACCTAAACGAGTAATGCGTAACAACCTGATTTTAGTGTTCTTCTGTTAATGTACCTTTAAGGGACGATAAAATGCTGCTGTGGATGAACAGGAAATGTTGTACTGGCTGGTTTTGTCCAGTAGGGGATGATGTTGTCATTGAGATAGTGGGGATTATGGCTCTCTCCTAACATTTTCCTTATAGCTGTGAATTAATGTGTCCGGACTGCGTCAGGGGACCAGGTGCGTAAATCTGACTTCATCGTGGATCACTGTCATCAGATGAGCCGGTCCGTCACGAAAAGCAACAGCGCGGCGTGTAAGTGTGGTTTAAAATAATGGTGATTTATCGAAACCTTTTTAAACGGTACCTTTTGGCCACCGGCGCACTTTTCACAAGATTTGTTTCATCTTTGAGGAAATGTGGGGGAATACAGATAGTAATAATCTCAACTTTAAATTAGTGTTCATAAAAATTAATTTACTATCTCAGTACAAGGACCACAGGTATAAGCGTTTGCGTAAATTATATTTTGGATAGTATAGTGCATCATTTGCTGGAAAGGGGACTATATTCTCACATATTAGGCTAATTAAATTATAGCTTTAATTTGCTCCGTGCGTCATAGCAAACTGTCCTAAAAGCAGGTAAACAGATTTCTACCGCACGGTTCAAAAAGTTGTATGTCAGCTCGCTGCCACACGGGCCTGTCAGGCCATTTGTCAGGAACTCAATAAATTTGTCAGTGGAGGAAAAAAGAAAAAGCAGAATTCAATAAATCATAACATAAACAAATCTAGCCATGAGTTGACAGTGCTGTATTATACTTTGGCTTAATCCTCGGGGAGCTGGGATTACCCTGCAGTGGGCTATCTTTCTTTTTTTTTTTTTCTTTCTTTTTTGGTGGTGGTGGTAGTGGGGTGGGGGTGACTCAGTAAAATAAAGTCCGTGTGATTCAATGTGGAATAAAAGCATGAATATGTGACGGAGTGGGTGGAAGGAGAGTCCAAATAACTCCATTGTTATATTGCATGGTGACGTTTGTTAATTTTAGTGAGGTAAAATATGTACAGGAAATTACACAAAAGCTTTTAAGAATAAGATTTAAAAAACTGGCGGATACAATGTGTGACTTCGAAAAAAAAAATTAATTCATAGCGAGGTGAATTTCGTAGCTCTGTAACCCGGGTGTCATAGGCCGATGGGGCCCTGGGCAGTCTCACTGGTTCCCTGAACTGTTCACTATCTGCAGTCACATTATAGCTGCATCAATTTTTTAGCCTGTGAAACCAACGAATAAACGCAGAAAATATTTAATATCACAAACAAAATGACTGTTGATTGGTCGAAAATCGACCTTTAATAATTCTCACTGTTGATCCACGAGGGTCAGCGGATCCGTTGACTTGATTTAAAAGAAGAAAAAAAAAGTGCCTCTGAAACTCTGTCACAGCCACAGCAATGATCCATGGAGGACAGAAAAAAAAAAGAAAAGAAAAACCGTGTGCGCACCCACAGAAGAATATGACACATTTTCCCAGTTCTCTGAGTATCTCTGGGCTCAGAAACTGCGCACTGCTGCACATTGTGAGTCCGTTTTTAAGGTGTTCAAGTGCAGATCGGCAGCAAACAAATTAAGGCAGTGTGTGTTTTTTCTTCTTTCATTTAAGCTTTTTTTTTTAAGTGCATCGTGGAGAGCTTAGAAAGACTCATTAAAAGATCAAAGTGAGTTAACTATCAAAGTCCCCAAGCCCTGCAATTTAGAGAGCCATTATGTCTTTGCTTTGCTACCTCTGAGGATGTGAAGTGCTCGTCCCATTTTCACTGAAGTATTTTGTTTAAAAATGCTTATCGGCGAGCTTTGTTTGAGGAATAATTAATAATGTGACCATTTTAGTTCAACCTAACCTATAATGGTAAAGAAAAGGGGGGATTTGATGAGATCCAGACCACACATCCAGGGTAATACAAATATATTTATAATGGTTTTATGTTGAAAATGATTTTTCTGAGATTTTGCTCTGTATTGATTGTAGCCTCCGGGTTTAAACAGAGCAGGCCCGACACTGTTGGAGCTGTGCGATTTATTCTCTGACTTCTTTACACCACAGCGGTAAATGTAATCCAGGTAGAACGATTGTCTGTATTTTTGTATCTCAGTTTTTCAGTTGCATTTGCTTTAACCCAACATTTTAATTTAACTTAATTATTTGAAATGTTTAATTCAGCTTTCTGCAGTAGGCTGCTCCGCCTGTTTCTCATTAATTATGGCACATGAATTTACTCCGAGGAGACAATTCCTGCAAGGGAGCTGTATTTATTTCATTGTTTCTTAGTGCACTTCACTCCCAGTTTTTGTTCCTGTTTTAGTGAAATAGAAAAGTTTGGCTTTACAGATTGCAAAACTGTGCGCAAACATCGCACTTTGTAAACTTTCCTTCCGCAATAATCCCACCGTGGGATCACATTTTCGCTAAGTCCACCCCGAAATCATCATTATTTGTTTTTATATTTAAGAATTATTACGTGAAGCCTGTAATCAGAATTACAGCAAACTCCTGCAGGAATGTTAGCTTCTCTAAGGGCGCATTATAGTGATGTCTTACCTTTCCGATGGACGCAACAGTTCCGCTTAGCTTAAAGTAAATTGCTTAACTGTAGGGACCATTGGTTTCTGTACTACACACCTGCTGCAACAGTTTTTGTTTTTTTTTCTGCCCTGGAAGGCGAGGGAGGGCCTGTCATGCAGTGGCTCATTAAAACACCGCAGGCTGAAAGTTGGCGGATTGATTTATTGAATGAATGCTTGATGTTCTCATTCACGCCGGTGACCCGGCCGGTAACTGCTAAATGAATGGTGGGAGGAGAGATAACGCATGCTTTTTTATTTATTTAAATGTATCGATTATATTGTATTGGTAGTGCTCAGCTCCTAATGCTGCTTAGTGGTAAAATAATCCAATATAGTGGGCGGAGGTAATTGACCCCATGCTGATAGAAGCGCTGGAAATGGAAGGAAACCAAGCAAGCCGGGGGGTGGATGACTTCATGAGAGGCAGGTACGTCCTCATTTTAGCAAAAAAAAAAAAAAAAGTCCTCCATTGGAAAATGCACTGATTTAAATATTGATATTAGGGTTGGATGTGCTTTAAACATTTCTGCGATGTTAGATCCATCTAGAATATGACTGCAAGTGTAATCTCCTCTCGGTACCTGCTGTGTATTTTCCTGAACTGCAGCTATTCTCTTACTGAACAGCAGAGGGCAACACCAACAATCTCTTCTCTGTTTTCCAAACCGGGCTACAGGTCGTCGCCTTGAAGCTTCACAAAGGCTGTAAGAAACAACACACAGCAGGCCTTTGGACTGAAGGTAAACACTGGGTGAGATCTGACATATTGGCACATGTTAAAAAAAAATAAAAAAAAAAAATTTCGTGGTTCTATTCCTAATAGAACATATTATATAAAATTATGTGAAATACACATTTATTTGTACTGTGTACCTTTAAATTATTATTATTATTATTATTATGCAGAACCGTTGCTGCAGTCATGTCCCTAATACACTTTATATAAAGGCACATGAAGCTATAGCTCATCCCCAGCACAAGCTTCCTTAAAATATTTCCTATCTCCGGCCCTTTCCATGTGTCCACCCTTCTTATTTTTGCCTCATCCGGGCCTGTAGCTACACAAGTGTGTAACAGTCTGCCGCGCAGTGTGTCACGGGACATAGCGGAGGATCTCATTAGCTGCCCTGTAATTTCAGACAGGCCTCCGTTCAGCAGGCTGCTCCTCCGCAGTTTTCCAAACGTCTTGATCTCATCTTGACAAATTTTTTTTTTCTATAATGTCTGACTTTTTCTATTTACAAAATCTGAAACGCCCATAGGGTCATAGGCTATATGAATATTATTTAAAACCTGTGTAGTGGGGGGGTGGGGTTGAATTTTTATTTTCTAAAATTATATTTTCAAGTATTTATATGGTGTTTGTTTTACGTTGCTGGCGGATCCACAGATCAATAAAGAAAAAAATAGCCAAACCGATTAGTTATCCAACAGGAAGGTTGTATTTATTGGCAGGAAGCTCCAGCCAATAAATACAACACATTATTATTATTATTATTATTATTATTATTATGTTATTATTTAAAATGTATTATTATTATTATGTCCTTTTTTATTTTTCCTCTCTGACCTTAAGATGAATAGCTGTGTTTGGCAGAGGCCACCTCCGTGCCGGACAGCCCGCTGTTATCACCACTGATCGCCAGGTGCATCAGCTGAAAGGCAACAGCAGCTTCCACTGGAAACAATACACAAAAGAGCGTGGAAAGCATGTGATGTTCCAATAAGCACACACAGCCTATATTTGTATGCATTTTTCTTTTCACTCTACTGACAGATAAATACCACAGTATATAACAAATGTCCACTGAGTGCACGGGGGGCATTTATAGCTTCAAAAAAGACCATTATATTTGAAGCACCCCATAATTAAATAATGCTTAAGTTGTATAATTATTATTATTGTTATTATTGTTACTATTGTTGCTATGATAGCAGGTCAGGCCTCAGTAAAATATCACTTTCGGCTGTCTCCTTTAGGTTGCCTCTCTGTGTGTTGTTATTGGACTGCGTGGAGCTCACTGTACTCTGCTCCAATAGCATCCCAATAGCAGTGAATGGGGGACTGAAAAAAAAAAGTGTAGCCATGCATGCAGGAGTGGGAGGATCTACTCGCTTCAATCTCGATCTCAGACTTTTGCAGCGACAGGGGCACAACCAACCAACCGTCTCTGTTACTTCCAAAGAGTTACTGCCGGGACATCCTACACACACACACACATACACACTACTATCTTTGGATTTGTTCTCAACTTTTACTTCTTCTTTTTCCTTGGCGAGACTGTAATCCCGTGAAGACATTTTTCCAGACTTCTCCCGTCGGCTTGTGGACGAGAAGATAAAGCCTCTTAACATAACAGGTGACTGTTCCGAGAGTTTCCACAGTTTCTCGTTAGCTTTCTGTTCCTACACGCTTCTCTGACACATCAGGGATTTACATAGCCGTCTTAATTGCTTTTACTTTTTTTTAACTATTGCGCGCACAAAGTCGAGGTTTTCCACGCCGTAGTTAAGTTTATTTTTCCTTTTTCCTCCTCCGAGCTGCAGGCTGTATCCCACACGGATCTCAGACGGTTTCTACTCAGCTTTGCCTTCGCTTTTTCCTCCAAACAGCTCTGTGTGCCCGGGGATTTTTCTTGTCAAGTCTGATCGTATTCTTATGGATATTGCAACAGGTCTGGTGTCACTGGAGCGCCTCTCCGCGGGTGAACAGTCCGAGACGTGCATCATGCTAGACGGCATTAAAATAGAAGATCATCCCCTGCGATCGGGACAAGCCACGCTCGGAGTTATGCTCGGTGAGTCCTCTTCTTCTTTTACTATGTAAATCACTTAAATCTGCGAGGTTATAACTTGATTGGTGTGTATGGATGCCAGTAATTTTTGCATGTATGCACACTGCTGTTTATTTCCTGGTATCAGTTCCAAAGCTTGCAAAACCGACGAAAGGTCGCATCTACATGTGCATGGATAAAATACCAGAACCAAATAAAGATAAATGTAGCCTGTTTTTAAAAAATAAAATAAAATATATATAATATATATATATATTATATAATGTATATATATATATACATTATTTTATCTTATTGCTGTTGTTCCAGGCATGTAAAGGCTGGATGATGGTGCAATCCAGGCCTCATGAATTTTAAATAAAAGCAATTACAAATCTGTTTCCTTTATACTGAAATCTTAAATCTCTGTGCATTTCTTCAAACAGCCAGCGCGTTAGTCTGAAACGATATGGGTGCTTTTATCAGTCATTGCAATCCTTGATTCAGGCCTTCTCTCGTTTTTCTTTTCCTGACGGGGGCCCAACTCCTCTTCCTTTTCCAGGGACCGAATGTCATCACAGATCCGTGTGTGAAGGATGCCAGCGTCCCATCTCCGACCGCTTCTTGATGAGAGTCAACGATTCCTCGTGGCATGAGGAGTGTTTGCAGTGCACCGTGTGTCAACAGCCCCTCACCAACAGCTGTTACTTCAGAGAAAGGAAACTTTACTGCAAACACGACTACCAACAGTAAGAATAGTTTCCGGGAGGGAGTTTCTACTCTCTCTCTCTTTTTTTTTTTTTTTTCTTTTTTTTTTGCATTTCTTCGCGTTGCTTTGGTTGCTCGGCAGTGATTTAAAAAAATAAAATAAATAGCTTTTTTAAAAAAAGGGATGCATTGGATGGTTCCTGCTGACCTGACCCGAAGGCCTCCTTTGCGCAAAAGTGCACCTGAAACGCTGTTCAGCTCCAGTGTAAGGTGCTATTTTCATTTTAAAAGCTTTAAGAGTAAAAGTAAGGAGACATGAATTAACCTGTTGCCATCGCTCCTTCCGCCGTCGGTTTACATTTATTTCCTGTTAAATACAGAAACAGAAGGAACCGGAATTAAATCAGAGCTCTTTTACCTGTTTAGGAAAAAAAGAAAAAAAATACTGAAAGAGTACTCACACTCAGACTCGGGATGCTCGCATAAGCGGTCATGTATTATTATCGTATATTTGGCTTTATTGATTGTCACACTGGCCCACGATATTTCCACGTTCGTCTGTGCGCAGCAGATGCATTTATAGCAAAAGGATGTGATCCCACTCAGGCCCGAGAATGTGCAGGCGTGGTGCAGTCTCGGATTTTTTTTTCCGCTCTTTGTCATACATTTTTCACAACACCATCAGCCACTTCAGATTTCTGACAAAAAGGTACTTTCAGCAGGTTTCTTAGAAACTATGCGACCACGGCGCTAATATGATTTATTTTCCGATCAAGCCATATTCCTTTATTCCGTAACTCACTCAAATATTAGAATTTCATTTACCGTGATTTACTGATGCACTTCTGTTCTTTTTACCATTCTTCTTATATATTATTTAAAATTATTCTGACCATATTTATTTTTATTTGTTTTATTATAAATGCGTGGCAGGCGTCACCAGTCATAGCAACAATTTAACCGTTTAATGAAAAGCAATATGCGCAATATTTTCCATAGAACTTATCGACCTGCGAGGCTAAGGTAATAATTAAAAGTTCGGCCATGCGCACGCGCAACTAGAGCGCGCAGAGACAAAATATATAGAGATATCAATCTGGTGTGAAACAGCATTTTTCAAATTTAAAAAAATATCTTCTTTATTTTTTTAGATATAATATCTAAAAAAGAAAAAAAATAATAAAAATGCTGCAGTGCTGGATTACATCAGCAGACTAAATCCAGGTTGTTCATTTGGATATTTGCTTTACCCAACTCATAACAACACATTAAGTTAAATGGGGGGGAAACACCATAATTATTATTACAGGTACTAATAATAATTTTTAAAGAAGCACTTTTATTATTATTATTATTATTTTTTAAATGGTGCCATAAAACTCTAAGGAATTGACCCATTGATTTTTTTTAAAAATATTTGTTATTAAAAACAGGTAGGCTTACATTCTGATTTAGAATTTTTTTTTTAATAATGTCCGTTAAATTGCAGTGGTTAAATCTTCCCATGTAAACACTGAAAACATGGCAAGCATTCACCGTGAAGCAGAATAAATTAGCAAAGTGAATCAGTAAATTATCACAAACCAGCAGAGATGGCAGATATAGTGAAGCAAACACTGTGCTTAAATAACACAAGTATTACAATAGCGAGAGTCGCTGTCTGGCCTGTGAGGACCCTGGGGTGGCCTGTGTTTCTCATCGCATGAGCGCTTTTCATGCTTGTCACTAAATTTTCAGCTTTTTGTGTCCAGCCTTTTTAACAATTCTACTTCGATTACCGGGACATTATGGCTCTCTGCTAGATACCTTGCAAGCAACAAAGAGTTACATCCATTGCCATGCGTGCCATTCATCCAGCTTTGTGACAGGAGTATAGTCGGCTGATAACAATGGAAAATTCATAGCAGTAACTAGGGGATACCAGAGTCACGGCGTCACGGCTCAGAGGTGCCTGGAAGTTGAGACAGTCCGGCAGAGAGAGAGAGAGAGAGAAGGGGTCTCTTTCTCATGCCTGTTTCTGTCCATTTGTAGAATTTTTAAATTAGTTCGGTGTGTGAACAAAGAAGCGATAAAGACAGACATGCAAGGACAGGCAGGCTCGGTCTGCCTGCCTAATAATACCTTCTGCCTGGCATTTAGTTTCTAATATGCTTCTGAGGAACCATATTTGGGATATAACTGACCGTTTCCCTCTTTTTCCCTCTGCCTTGGTGAGCTTGTGTGGCAAAGCTGATCACTGCAGCCAAACACAACAACCTGCTGGGCGCCGTCCTGCTCTCACACACTAGTGTTCATCACATCTTTTATTCGTCTCCCACCTTTTTTTTTTTTTAAACTCCTCCCAGGTTTAGTTAGCTGGTGGCTCCATCTTTCACACTGACAGAAGTATCCCTTTTTTATGTTGTTTATTCCATTTGCATTGATGGGACACTTAAAGATGTAATTGGCACCTTTTTGACTTTTATGACATCCATTTAAGATGCATTTGTCAGCCCACAAACTGCTTTGGGCTGTGAAGAGAGCTCCTAGCCGTACAGAGGTCTACGTGCCTAATAACATTCCTACAGCAACTGATTCATGCCCCGTAATCAGCTCTCACTAGCTATAATAAATCAAGGAATTGGCAAGCAGTCTTTTTTCGCACCTTTGGAACAGGTTTAAGTGCAGACGAGGGAAAACAATTGTGTACTGTATTATTAAAACTCCCACCAACCCAGTTCAACACAGCTTGCCCCATATAGTGCAATTATATAGTAACAAGATTGGATTTTATTAGTCTTTTTTCCCCATATGTTTGGCTGTGTGTGTGTGTGTGTGTGTGTGTGTGTGTGTGTGTGTGTGTGTGTGTGTGTGTGTGTGTGTGTGGCTGACCTCTGCTTGTCATTATCTGTTTTGGTATTTTTGATGGCTTTAGAATCCAAAAGCAACTGCTGGCATGTTAGAAAAATAATAATTATAATAATAATGCATTTTATGAGATAATGAGAAATATATACAGTAAGAATATTTTGAGGTTAAACGCTTTCAGGTGGACGAGAGCTGTAGTCATAGAGGAGCGACAAGCTTGAACGAGACGCGGTATGCTAAAGGTAACGTGGAATTACGCCAATCTGAGTGGGTTTGTTTCGCCCTGGTGTTCGGAGGTCAATTACACATCATTAGAAGGAGGGAGATCTTTTCCCCAGAGGGACCTTTTCTTCTGACTGAGCAGATGCTTTGAAAGAAGCCGTGTAATAAGGCTTATCATTTGACCGGAGTGTTGGACAACACCCCTGTAATGGACTGCCTTGTTAGAAACTGCCATGGGCTCCATCTACAAAACATAACATTAACTAACCATATTATACACCATGCTGCATACTTTTGGGTCCCGCTGATGCATAAAAACCTTTCACTCCAGAGTGGATTTTTTTTTTTTCCATGCTCTATAAACTTTTATTGTCTAGCAACATGTTATTTTAGAATGTTCCATTTGTAACGGATCCAAATACATCAGCATGCAGATTTTTCCAAATCTTCTACCTCACGTGCTGGAAGCTAAATTGAATTCAGGTCACGGTAGTGTGAGTAGTAGAAAAAACACGGCAGTGATGAAGCCATAAAAGAAGAGCTCCCAGAACCAGTCTCACCTCCCATGTATCCTGGACGATCCCCCGGTGTGCTGAGAGGTGCTTTTTAGAACAGTTTGGAGCGCCCTCCTGTGAAATTGTTGTTTTTTAATTAGCTGTGCTCGGGACGCGGCAGCACCGTGTGTGTGTGTGCGTGTGTGTGTGTGTGCCAGATAGATGCTGACGGCTCGGTTTCTGTGTTAGCTCACCCAGTGTGTGTGTGTGTTACTCTCACTAGGACACTCCCGTGTGGCCTGGCACTTGTGAACGCTCATATATGCACAGCAATAATAAAATAAATAAACTAAAAAAAAACAAAAAACACCAGGATGTACTTTGTGCTGTCAACCCAGCTGGGTAGTTTTGCAGTTAAAGACTGTCCTCATGTATTTTAAAGTGCTTCACAGGCAGCTCCACAGGCAGATGTGAGTGCGTGTGTGTTCCTTTGTGGAAGGCTTCCTAACTTTCTGTTCCTTAATTCTCCCTAAAAAGGATAAAAATGTGTCTTTAGCCACTGGTCTTGGGTAAATAAAAGAGGACCTCTACAGAGAGACAAATCTAATGTTAGAAACACAAAACTGGATAATATTGCTTCAGCTTGCTGGGATTTTTTAGTGCTCGGCAAGGAGCTAGCTGAAGCTGGCCCCGTTCCTCTGTAAGGAAGTATTGGGTTTTATGTCAACATGGCTCGGCCTGTCCCAGCAGCATACTAGGATGCATCATCTGTCATCTCATGGTTTGCTAACTGTGCA
>JASGAU010409912.1:0-16534 GCA_030220045.1 Australoheros facetus
CACACACACACACACACACACACACACACACACACACACACACACACACACACACACACACACACACACACACGTCTTTATGGGAACATTAGAGGCTTTTCTGAGAAACAGAACCACAGAACACGCTACAGTAAGCTGCGTATGTGTTACCGGCAGCTGTGGTACAGTGTGTCCCCACTTTTGTGCAGTAACTTTTACAGAAAGCTGAGTGTTTACTTGTTCCTTTATTGGTTTTATTTCCTGTTTTATTTTGGTAGTTTATTTTCTCCTGTGTGTGTGTGGCTTTAGAGTTTGCTTCCTCTCTGCCTGATCCTCCTCACCTGGGTCTGTGTAGTCCTGGCCTTCATGTCTGTTCTGTGTAGCTGTGATCACTTCTCATTTCTGTGTTACTGTTTTTCAGCAAATAAGACAATAACAAACAATGTGATAAGAGACTGCATGTTCTCCATGTACCAGTGTGAGACAGTCCTGAATGCAGCCTCCGGTCTGCTCGCTCATGGTTGAGTTTTGGAGAAAATAAACTTGGATTTTCAGAGCTGTTCAGCTCTGGATTATGGTTATTATTCATTCTCTTATAATCCATGTAGAGTTACATGCACGTGCATAAAGAAAGTTTCTGAAAAAGCTACATTTAAAAATGATATTTTGACAGTGTTGCAGTGCTGACCGGACCTTTTTCTGGGGGAACTGTGAAAGAGTGGTTTGAGGCTCTCGGCCTTTTCTAATGCAGCAGCACAAACCTGAAACACTGCAAGCTTAACTCTTTAATATGCTGTTTGGCTACATCTTTGTCTTATCATTCAGATGTTTCCTGCTCTTGTCTATGTTTTGATGCTTTTGCATCTTTAATTTCTGCACACCTGCAGGGGCTGCAGATGAAAATGAGCCTGCACGTCCATGTGCTGCACATTCATATGATGGACCTAAATGTTCATGCTAATTAATTAATTAATGTTTAAAAAACTTGAACAGAAACCCTGCTTGGCTGTGTGATTTTGAACTGCTGTGTTTATGAATTACATCTGTGCTGTAGTTGTGTGTAACTTGTACTTCCTGTGGTCAGACTATAAGCATCACAATCTGTGCAAAAGTGTGTTTAGGGAAGGAGGACGTTCAATGAGATCTGCACACTGGGTCTAACTCAGTGAAGAGTTTCAGGCTGTCGCTCCGTCTTTGTGTTGATAAGTGAATTTGAGGACGTGCTGTGATGTGAGACAATAAACAAGTCAAATATGAATAATTTAACTCCAAGTTTATGATGTTTTAGCATTCTTTTAGAATATACTTTTAGTCCACTAAAGTTTTTACTGTTAAAGTGAAGGAATGATGTTTTGTCTGCAGATCAGCTTCTCCTTCCTTTCTTCTGTGAAAGGTTTTTTTTCTCCACGTGTGCTAAAAGCTGATAAGCGTGATCGATATCAGGCTCTCTAGATAAACCAGAAGTCTCTAAATATATCTGTGTTTCGCTGTAAAGAGACATTACTCACAACTCAGTTGCTGGAAACACCTTCAACATGTGTGTGTGTGTGTGTGTGTGTGTGTGTGTGTGTGTGTGTGTGTGTGTGTGTGTGTGTGTGTGTCATGGAGGTGTGGCTTGTGGTCACACTGACGACAGCAATATGCTGCTAACAGGCAGGAAAACACCTTCCATCTGTCTGCAGCTTCCGCAGCCCTGAGCACATGATCTGCACTAAGACACCGAATCAAACGCACCCTGAGGACCTGAGGAGAAGCCGGAGGCCCCGGTCAGTCTCTTAGGGATCCAACACGTGGTCCGAGAGTCTGTGAGGGGACGACAGAAGACGCGAGGGCAGAGGTTTGTTTTTACTTCTGTAAATGGAAAAGATGATGATGATGATGATGATAAGATGCTGTGTGTTCATCACCAGACAAACATGGGACAGTGTGGAGATGGTCTGTGTGTTATCTAAATAGATGAGACATCATCCTGATCAGGTTCATAACAGACTGGCAGAACTGCTCTTTTCCTCCTTTCCATTTTATGATTTATGAAGGCTCGCAGCTCCTCACACTGAAACAGACAGAAATGAACTAACAAAGCAGTTTGAAATAATCAGTTTGTGTTTCTTTTCTTCCCGCTGTCTTTTCTCCCACCTCACGACGTCTCCTTTGGATTGTGTCTGTTCATTTCACATGTTTATGGTTGTTTTTGTGACTTTCTGGTGGTTTTACATCCTTTCGCACTGGGGCTGCATGTCTTTGGGGGTTTTTTTTGATTAACCTGTCACCTCAAATAAACTAATTTAGTAATCTTTCCATGACTTTCGCAGTGTGTAGGTTTAGTTTCTGACCTTGCCTCCTCAATATNCTTTGGCTGTCTTTAAGGCAGATGCTTCTAAATACTGATACCAATCATCCTCGTCTGCTGTGTGAAACAAAGTGGTAATTTCCCCCTTTATAACAGCTGTACGGGGGGAGGATGTTTCTATAACTCACCTATTTAAATAAAGTTTGCATTATTAGAGGCGTGGCCTATTTGACTGACAGGTGGATGCCAACACAGGTGGCTGTAGCTGCTAGTTGTCTGCTAGGCTTCACCTCAGCTAACTGGAGTCCTTGAACTGGATCTCTGGACCATGTTTGTGCTGTTGGAGCATTTTTAATGCAACTATCTGACCAATAATATGTCTGCTGTGGCTTCACTGGACTATCAGGCCGTCTGAGAAGTTTTGGGGAGTGAATTTCTCAGATTTTATTGGGATATTAGTGTGCACTCATCAGCAGGTATTTGTGTCTGTGTGATGCTCCCATGCAGTCTCCGCTAACCAATCATACAGTAGCATTATCAGACAATGGATATCCCTGCCATTGTACCCATGTCCATCTTTTATATACAGGCTGTCCCTTTTTGAAGTATAAGGGAAAAAATAAAAACACTTTGCTTTTGCCACTGAATTTATTCCTAAATATGAACATTTAAACTGCAGATTTCTCAGCATATTTAGTTTCTTGGTAATGCCACATCTTCTGTGCTGAACGCTGAGATGCATCTTGGGAACTGTGGTTCTCTCCTCCAGTGTCCGTATCCTCACACGTCTGAGGCTGTGGTCTTTTGGACATTTCTCCCTCCTCTGCTTGTTTGTTAAGACTGCAGCTGTAGGTGGGAAAGCCCGGCGTCTCGGTGCCGTGACCTCTATATGACTCTTCGTTTTCAAAGAAAGCTAAACCCGCGATGTCACTTTCTGTGAAGCCGATGTTCCCCCAGTTTCTGTTACTCAGTACAGAGGATTTCTCCTGCCTAAAGATTCCTGGTTTATTGTCCATATTTGGATGAAACATGACTGTTTGTGATCCACTAAGCCCCACTGCTGCTCATGCTGATGCAGTTTATTTTCACTCGGGCCTGCTCATGTGGTCCTCCTGCCACAAATATTCACAGAATGTGGATTTAGCCACTGCTGATAATAATCCTGAAAATATGGACAGCGAGCAGCTGCTCAGAGACATTTCTGAGGCTTTAAAAAATGAAACATGTGAGATGTTAAAGTCTTCAGGTGAAGCCACAGGCAGAGAGGGGAAGTCAGAACGTGTTTGAAGCCACATTTTCTTGGTTTGGGCTGAGAACTCTTGAGAGCTTCCTGTTCCACAGTCAGCAGCTCTCTCAGAAGGAAGAAGGTGACCCTGTGGGATCAACAGTTTCATCGTGTTTTGGATAGCAGGGGTAACAACAGTAGACAAAGTTTGATTTTAAGAGTTTTTGCTGTTGTTTCGATTGCAGTAAAACGCCATTCTGTGTTCATGAGGACGTCATAGCCCCACAGGGCATTTTATGGCATCCTCCATTTTGATTTGGGGCGTGAAGCGAGCAGCTGTACAGAATTTGTAGCAGCAGGCTCCTGATAGCTTCACCTTCAACCGCCACAACCAGCTGCTTCTCTACACTGGAAACCACGATGCCATGTTGGGAGGACGTCCTTAATCCTTAACCAACTAATCAGCATGCAGGACGCTAATGTTTTAGGAAAAATCAGCTTTGGTAAAAAACAAACAAACAAACAAAAAAACAATGGTGGATTTGTAAAAATAAAATATGGGTTTTTGTCTGGAAGCAGGTGGACATCACAGTTTAGTAGCATCTGCTCGTTTTCTGAGGCGGCTCGTTGCTGCAGTGGTCGCCTCACGGCTGGACGGGGCCTTACCTTCTGTGTCCTCAGAAGTGGAAAATCTCACTGAGATCAGTTCCGGTTTGGATGTTTAATTGTTTTATTTGATTTTTTAGGGGGGATTTTTAACCCTTGACTGTCCATGGGCTGAATAAGAAATGTTCTCACCAGTAAAACACGCAGCACGTCTGTGAGACTGGCCTGTTGTTCTGCTCTGAGACACCAGTATTAACCAGAGAGGATAACTCTACCTGCAGTAATTTGCATACTCTCATAAGAAAATCTCTATCATCGTGTTTTTGTCAGAGATGAATATGATTTGCTATGATAGACATAGAAACTTAAGACTTCCTGCTTTTCACAGGTTTGTGTGTGACCGCAGGGCTGATTTTACATCCTGCACAGCAGCTCAGCCGTCTCCTGTCTCTCACCTCAGGTTCTGCTGCTCTTTTTTAAAACACACGAGGAGAAACGCTGCACAGATGAGAGGCTGTAAACAGAAAGCAGCTGTTTGCATTACAGTTACACACAGACGTGGACAAAACTGTTGGTGCCCTTCTGTGAGAGACAGAGAAACACACAGAGGTCACAGAAATAACCTGAAACATTTACTGAAAATTAACTCGTGAAAATCAAACATTGGTTTTGAATTTTGGTTCAAAAGAATTATTTTTAAAAACCAATTAGTGAACCTGGACATGAATGATGGTACCCTCAGAACCACAGGGACGTGCTGTGCTGTTTGGTATCATGGTGTGAACCACACTGAACACGGACCACAGAAAGCTAAGCAGAGAGCTCTCTCAGGATGTGAGACAGACAATTATGAACAAACGTGTTGAGTGTAAAGGCTACAAGACCGTCTCCAAGCAGCTGGATGTTCCTGTGACTGCAGCTGCACAAATTATTCAGAAGGTTAAGGTCCACTGGACTGTAGCCAACCTCCGTGGACGTGACCTCAAGAGGAAAACGGATGAGAAAGAGACTAAACTGGAGCTTTTTGTCAAATCACATCAGCTCTATGTTCACAGACACACAAAGTAAAGAACACTGGACCTACTGTGAAACCTGGAGGAGGCTCGGTCATGTTCTGGGGCTGCTTTGCTGCATCTGGCACCGGGTGTCAATGAAACCTGAAGACTATCGAGGCATTCTGGAGAGAAACGTGCTGCTCAGTGTGAGAGAGATTTGTCTCAGGTGCAGGTCATGGGTCCTCCAACAGGATAATGACCCAAACACAACTAAAACAGAACAAAACACTGGACTGTTCTGAAGATGAGCCCTGATCTAAATCCTGCTGAACATCTGTGGAAGCAGCTGAAACATGCAGGCTGGAGAAGGCAACCTTCAAACCTGAGACAGCTGGAGCGGTTTAACCCAAAATGTCTAATTTTCATGAGTTAATTTTCAGTAAATTTTTATTTTGTCAGTTTCGGGTTATTTCAGTGACCTTTGTGGGTTTTTCTTTCTTTAACAGGAGGGTTTTTGTCCACGTCTGTGTGGAGCTGGTTCTTGGTAACAACTCGAACACATCGCGGTGGCAGCTTCTGCTTCAGATGTTTGGTTTTAATGCTTATTAGATGTTTGTGTCTGTTTTCATCAAACCTGCGTTTTCTCAGGTGCTCTCGTTGACGTAGAACCCTGAGAACATGAATCTATTCACGATAAAAATATTTTAATGATTAGTTCGAGGAGTTTGTTAGCAGATAAAAGCAGGTTTGTGGGCCCATCAGGAGGATTCAGCAGCTGCTGCTTGTTTTCTGGACTTTCAAGGTTTAAAGGATTTGAAGAGATTTGAGGTGAACCAGATGCTTGATGATTTCTCTGATTTCAAGACAACATTATATATTTTACTAACTGACATAAATCTATGATTGTAGGCGATGGATTTCCACTCAGAGGAAATTTACTGCAGCTGCTGCATGTTTGTGTCAGGCCTGCTTTCAGTCTGTTTAAATAAAACTGAAAAAGTTTCCAGATCCCGTAACACCATCAGGATTTCTGCTCGAGTTATTTCAAAGAAAATAAACGAATAGGCACAATTTTTGGTTAAAAACGCGTCTTTAATACAGGCGCTGCGAGATCTGTGACACAGAAAAAACAGAAAATTACTGACACGCTTCGATCAAGATCAGATAACACTGCACGACACAACCTGTTTACGCCAACATCTGTATTCTTAGTAACATCAGGCCACTTTCTGCTAAATCAGCCTCAGCAGTCTGATACAGCTGTGACCCAAACACAACAGCCAGCTGAAAATGTGCAGACATGCACGTAAAAGTGTTCAGCACTGCATAAAAAGAGTACGAGCCAAATTATTTTCCACAACATTTTTGCAGCGACGCTCCTCAGCAGCACAAACCAGAGCATCCAGAGAGGACCTGTCGATTCGGGTCGTTTTCCTGTTTCCGGCACCAGATCGCCTCAGCATGACTCCTTCCACCAATCTCAGCTCCAGTGGAGCCGGGAAGGAGAAGCTTTGCATCGTCAACGACCACATGGGACCCTTCACCGTCCTCTACATCCTCATCTTCATCATCAGCCTGCCGGGAAATCTGGTGTCAGTGTGGGCCTTCATTCGCAGCCCCAAAGCAAAGGTAGGCCCAAAATAACCTGAGGGAATATTTGAAGTGAAATGTGAGCTAAAAAGATGAAGTGAGACGAAGTGGAATGTGCTGTGGTGTCACATGATGATGTAAAGATACTAAAAGAGCACGTATCAGATAAGAGAAGAAGAAGTGATGTGAGGATTGTGGTCAGTTACGGTGAAATTAGCTGGAATGAAGATTTTTCTGACCCCGTGACTCACATTAAGTTTCTCTTTGACCACAAACTAGATTTTTAAAAGCGTTCTTACTGTTGCTCTGCTCATACTGTTAACATACACTAGAGAAGCTCATGATATGAATGAGTCTACCTGTTTAGATGTTTTTGCTCGTGTCCCTTCAGCAGCAGAGCGCCAGCGTCTACCTGGTTAACCTGCTGGTGGCCGACCTGCTGCTGCTGCTCGCGCTGCCCTTCAAGATCATCAAGGACCTCGGGGCGGCGCCGTGGGAACTCATGGTGTTTCACTGCCAGGCCAGCGCCGTCACCATCTACATCAGCCTCTACGCATCCATCGCCTTCCTCGCCTTCATCATCACTGACCGCTACCTGCAGGTAGCATTTCCTGCCTTCTGAACTGTTCTGGTTAACAGACATTCCGACATCTGCCACGACTGGTTGGGGTGAGTCAGGATGTAAAGTCCGAACCAGTCACCGAGTATGTGCGTGTCGTCCTGCAGGAATGCCACACTGTGCGCTCTCTGCGGCTGCAGGAGGTCGGCTTCGCCCGGCTGCTGTCGCTGGTCGTCTGGCTGCTGCTGCTGCTCATCATGGTGCCCAACATGGCTCTGCCCATCAAACAGATCGAGGTACTGTGACACTGCTGAGCACGAAGCCGCTGTGACTGCTCAAATGTCCAAATGTGGAAGTGGATGATTCATTTGTTTACTTATAATTTTGCCAATCAGAAACAAGCTTGAGTGCTGGAACTTAAATCAAACCTGCTCAGCAGGATTCTGTGTGACCAAAGTGCATCCTGCAGGCCAACTCTTGGTAACTTTTTGTGAGGCCTGCAGGTGAGTCAAGGACATAATTTTGTGTTACAGTAATGCAATAATGCTATCATAAAGCAAGTCAGAATGAGTGCAAATGAGCAAAACCATGAAACAGACCTGCTGATGTCAAAAACACCCCCTCAGCTATAAACCAGTGTAATACAGATATGTTTGTGAACGTATATGATAGGTTGTTTTACAGTTTTTAAAACTTTGCCTGTCATATCTTCTGTGATAAAGCTGTGTGGCTGTGAGGCTGAGCCACAAAGCTCTGCTCCGGGTTCTCACCCCAACCTTTCTGCTGCCGCCTGCAGGCGCGGTCCTACCTCAGCTGTTCCTCACTGAAGCAGGACATCAGCCTGCACTGGCACGCCCTCACCGTCTTCCTCTGCACGGCTCTGTTCCTCAACGCCTCCGCCGCCGTGCTCATCTCCAGCAGCCTGGTTGTCAAAAAGCTCCTGCGCAGCCGCAGCGACCCCAAACTCTGGGCCACCGCCAGGCGGGTGGCGGTGAACGTGGCGGCCGTGGCGTCGGCCTACATACTCAGCTTCGTGCCCTACCACGTCGTCCGCACCCCGTACACGCTCGCCCAGACCAAAGTCATCAGGGACTGTGAAACCAAAAAGCAGCTGTTTCTGGGGAAGGAGTCCACACTGCTGCTCAGCGTGCTCCATCTGTGCTTCGACCCGCTCATCTTCTTCTACCTCAGCGCCTCATTCAGGCACACCATCAGGAAGATGCTCCCCTGCAGCAGAAACCAGGCCATCAGTGCCGCAGCGGAAGAGGCGGTGGAGGAAAGGCTGCAGCCAGCAGCTTCTGCGCAGCAGGAGGCCGCATGCTGAGCGCACACCTGGCACCTGACAGGGTCCAGGCGACTGGTAGTATACGGAAACTGTTAGCCTGACTCTTCATAGACTTCATAGACTCTTCAATAACTACAAACATGGACCAAAGACTCGACAGGATTCAAGATGATTATTATCATTATTATTAAGCTTATGCTAATCAGTTATTATTTACTGTTTGTTTATTACCTGCACAGCTGTTTTGGGTCTGTTAATAAAACGAGGATGAACAGGAGGATTGATCTAAACTGCCTGATGCTGTTAAAGGGTCTTCAACCTTTCTGAGTATTTTTAATTTTGAGCTCACATGATGATTCAAATGTAGCAAAGAAAACGAATCTGATTGGCCCTCGTCAGTGTGTCACCACGAGTCACCAGCAGAGGGCAGCAGTGGCCAGCATTACCCACACTCCTCCCTGTACTGCATGCACCCTGTACTTTATTTATAAAGTACACATTAATTCAGATTGTCTCGTTTTGGGATTTAGTAAGTACAGATTGTGTAGGCATGACACTCACAAACTGTTTGTTTCTCTTGAAGCAGAGTGCATGAATTATGAAATATAAGATGAATGCAGCAGCAATAAGGACAGCAGAAAACAAGCCACGAGGCTGTGGTGCACCATGATGATGAATCCAACGGATCCCCTCGAGCCCAAATGTTCCTTCCAGAGCAACAGTGGTGCAGTTATGAGTCTAAAATCAGTCCAAAATAGATGAAATGATCAGTGAGGCTGTTCTCCCACACGTTACAATAAAGTTTAACCTTCGGACATCCATGAAGACGAGCTGGATCTGGGACTGCAAACTCACTGGCTGACGCAATCAATCACAAGTCGGTAGCCAATGGTCAAATACGAGATAATGCTCCCTTCTAAAACTTAGAGCCAAAATGGGTGACTGACCTCATAAAGTTTGCAGAGGTCAGGTCAGAGTGCTGGTTTCTCAGGAAGAGGACAACAGGAAGAAGATGATAAAAATGTACCAAACTTCAGGCAGCAGGATGGTAAGCTGAGCCCCTCCACAACATGAGGGCGGTAGTTAAAGTGAACTGCTTATGTTTTCCTTATTTCCTGTCATATTCATCCTGCTCCAGTGGTGGATATTCACATTGAACACAAACAAAGCTTGAAATAAGGGCCCAAAACTCAGACTTCAGCCTGGACTTCCACTTTTGGAGCTGTGTGTTGTTGTAGAGAGGGGATATCCCGAATATGGTCATATCAGGAACAGAAGCCCCACCCACCTGCTGCTCAAACCTTCTGTTTGTAGGGGACAGCAAATCAGAAAGGGAAAGAACTCAAATGATGTCAAATAAAGGATGAACTGAGGCTCTGCACCACAATAAACAGGATTGTGTTCAACTGTAAATCTGCAAAGCTGCTCTAGGAGAGTCAAGGAATTAAAATATGGGGCTCAAAATAAGCAGAAAAGCTCCATTAGAAAGTCTCGACGTTGAGCTCATCTTCACACTGAAGTTCAGTCGTGCAGGCAGTGACTGTAAAATGTTAAAATTACGCACACTGGCATTTTTTAAACAATTAGCTTATATTTGTGCTACACATGAATAACAATAAAGATGCTGTGAAGTAGAATGACAACAGAATCTCTCCAAAGTACAATCTTAAATTAAGTATTAAAGTATTAACTCAGGTCCCTTGAATGAACCTCAGTGTTTGGAGCTGCTGCCACAGACTCGGTGACAGTAACTGGTTTGAGATGAGATGGGGGAGTGCTGATGCAACTTAGCCTGGCTAACAAGCTGTGTTTACAGACACAGGTGAATGCTGATCAGTCACTGACATCCAAATAAAATCAGAGAATGTCACCTGGAGCTCCGCCTTCTCGGACGGTCTGTTAGTCCAATGAAGCGCCCAGCAGCCACACCATTGGTCAGATAATTACATTAAAATGTTCCAAAAGGCTCCAACACCAGGCCCGGGACTCCGGTTAGCTGAGGTGACGAACACGTTTATTTCTGCAGTAAAGTTTCTCCCTTTTAGAGCCTCAAGTGGACATTAGAGGAACTGCAGTGTTGACGTCATTTTTCAGCCCCTGAGGTTACTGATTGGTACATACAGCCCTCTCTTCAGTGTTCTTTGAACAAATAAAGGTTACATGTAGTTGAGGATAGAAACAACTTTCTTGATAAAAGACGATGAAATGATTCAGTGTGGTACACAAAGGATGGTTAAAGAGACATTTTACTGAAAGTTAACCAATCGCATTCCTGACCTAATGAAGTGGCTACGGATCCAGGACCTGACCTTCTGTTAGACTGCACGTTTGAAATTATCCACAGCAGCTTGTAATAATGGTTAAACATGCCTCATGTTGGCCAATACAAATTATAGTCTGAAAATTCTCCTGTGAACAAAGAAACCCAGCTTCTATCTGAGAAATCTCTTCTGCATTTCTGTTGGGAGACGTAGCGTACGAACCGAACTGAGCAACATAATCAGATCATGTCATTTAAACTGTAAACAGAAAATACCCAGGAGACACAGAAGACGTGCAGTACATGAAAACACACGGGCTGAGCTGCTGCACGGAGGCGTCATTAAATGCCCTGGCACAAAGATGCTGAGGGTAACGCTGATACTTGAAACAAAATCGTAATGCATGGGAGTTAACACGCTGTGATGGAGCTGTGAGCAGCTGGAAGGCCGTTAAAGTCCTCTTAATAAGTTATGATTGCTGACATTATCTGCCTCCAGTAACAACAATTCTGCATCACTGCAGCTGTCTTTTATTCCCATTTACAGCTTTAATTCGTTAACTAATTTTGTTTAAAAAAACAAATAAATACCTGTTTTGAGGTTTTGGAAGGTGCTTTTTTTTTGCATCCTTCATCTATGGGCCCTGTCACGGACTGACGACCTGTCCAGGGTGCACCTCACCTCTCACCCAATAACAGCTGGGATGGGCTCCAGCAGCCCTCTGACCATGAAATCGATAAGCAGGAGAGAAAAATGATGAACGGATGGACTTTATTTATCCCAAAGTTGGGAAATTCCTGAACAAAGGGATTGAAAAGCTGCTGCCACTCGGCACACCCCAGATTTAATTTGATTTGATTTAAACTTTATTAATTTAGAGATTGATGAATCTGTGTCACCTATCGAACACCAATCAAAGGCAGCGACCTTGTTTTCCAGGTTTGGCTCGTGTGGATCGCTGCAGGTGTTATAGAGGTGAAGAGGCATGGAGGGACATTTGTCAGCGTTCTGGGAACAGCTGAGGCCTTTCCAGTTCAGCACTTGAGGAACCGTGTCACTGTAAAATGTCACAAAATATGAGCTGATTTCACCCCTGAAATTTCCTCTCGTTCTCTTGAATCACAGAAAAGTCAGAGGTCAAGGTTGCGCAGACAGTGTGGGCTCGTCTGCAGACGTCACCTCAAATGTGGGCTGCTTGTCACTTGGTGTTGAGGGCAACCAGAAAGAATAATGGAGACAGGATGGATGCAGCCCAGAGTCTGAGTAATAAAGTATTTGGTGACTAGACTCTGATGAAGCAATGCAGCAGAGCAGAGTTCAGAGGAAGCAGGAAGGGGCTCCCCTGGAGTCACACAAAAGACTGAATGACAGCTGAGATTTAAAGCACAGGGAACAGAGGCCGACTGATTTGCAGAAGGCAGCAAGAAAATGATTGGAACTGAGTGACGATGACAGAACTGAGTTTGACAGTATTGGAAAGTGCAGCCCAGAGCTGTTGGACACGTTAACATAAACTTCTATGGAGACTGACCGGCTGCTGTCTGAAGTGGCTGTTAGAGGAACTGCAGCTCCTTTGTTCATATTTGATCCTGTAGTCGAGTCAAAGGAATCAATTTAAAGCTTTCTGAAGGCAGTTCACCCAAATCCAGAGGCTCCAAGCTGAAAGGGTTATTTATTATGAACGTGCGAGCTCATAGGAGAGTGTGCACAGCCATGTGTTGCACCGTGCTCCTCCCTGCCCCACTATTTGAAATATGCAATGTGTGGACTTGGACTGAGACCGGGGCAAACAGTTGCACTGAGGTTTGGTAACGGGTTATGTGACGATGTGGACCTGCCCTGACGACAGCGTCCTGCTGTTTGCACTTGGAGCTGCAGCTGCTGCCAGTTGGGGTGGTCATTAAATGAAATAAACCTCACAGTTTTCTCCTGGTTGGTGAGAGGCCTCAGAGGGAGGCTGAGCTGAACCTTTGAGCAGTGAGACTCGTTTTCATGCACGTATTATAGCAAAATTCTCACATGTGCCAACTTCTCTGGTCATGTTTAGTCTCTTCAGTGTAAGACATAAAAAACAAACTCTCATCTGATAAAATAACAATCATTTATTCTCATTTCTGTTTCTTGTCCATCCATCCAAAGTCCAGTTTGTTTTAAAAGGAGGCTTTACATTTCTATATGTATAAGCACTGGGCTTTAATTAGGTCAGAAAAACATAAAAGTATTAAAAGGTAAAAAAAATAGCAGGCAAACCACCCACGAGAAGGACAACTGCAGTGTCTCATGTGTCACACAGAAGGACCAGAGAGCCGACCCAGACTAGTTTATTTACTCTGACAGCACAATTAAACTGGTAACTGCAGCATGCACGGAGGAGTGGGCAGGCATGCAAGTAAGTGGGTACAGAATACCAAACAGCAGTGGGAGAATATGATGCCAAGAGTTAGAAAATCCAGAATTTGGGGTTTCCAGCTGAACGTACATGTAGGCAACACACCGAGAGATTCCTGAAAGAGGAGGCGATGCAGGAGTATGAGGGCATGAAGGTAGTAGAACACACAGAGGAACTCATCACTGGAAGCAGCTGAACGATGTGCAGGTGGAAAATGCCGGTCCTTAAATATTGTGCAAAATAAACGAATGGACAGCAGGTGTTTGTCACAGCCACACCTGCCTCACTACAGGTGCTGTGGGTACAAAAGAGCAAAGGGGAGAGAAAGGTAGTGTGAAGGAGAGGACTGGACTGCAGGGACCGTGGTGAATTATTGGCGCACACAGCTGAGCTCATAGGGCTACATGAAGCGCACTACAAGGACCAGATGCTGTCAAAACAGTTAAAAGGCTCCTGTCCCTTCACTGGTTATCAGCTTGGCTGTGTGGTGGAAATAGGAGAAGCACCAAACACTTTTGTATGTGGAGATTACATCACCCATGTCATTGATAACCAGAGGAGGCTTTTTTTTTAGGCATTGTAGGTAAACCCACGTGTCACATGTTGTGGCATTGTTTGGTATTTGTGCTTTTTAAAGTTTACTCTTCACTGTAGGTTTCTAGTTTCTCCTTGTCTCAAGCTAAGCTAGGCACACAAAGGTGGCAAACATCTAACTAATTCCTCCATATTCCTCCGTGATGGAGGCGGAGCTGCTCGCTGAAACCGCTGACGTCATCAGCCCGTGGATGATTCTTGGTGTCGTAGCTTTCTGGGTCCAGCCGGCTGACTGCAGCCCGGCTTCGGTCTCCCTGGACCTGCCCAATAGGAAACATCTGGAGTGAGTGTGAGAGGGAGGCTGTGTGTGCTCACTGCGTCCTTGGTGTTGCAATAAAACACACACCACTCTAAAATTAGACCCTGAAGACTGATATTAGTTCACTTCCCAGATATGGAGCTAAACACACACACATATATGGTGAAGGTTGTGTGATGAATCAGCTGGGTTTTTGTTCAGAAACAGAGAGACCAGTCACCCCCCCCCACCCCCCCATTACTGACATCATCTGAGCAACAGGGAGGAGGACAGAGGAGGAGAGGTGTTGGTGCACTGTGGGAATAGTACAATTGTTAGATACAGTAGAATGTATATGAAAGATGGACACAACCACACTAATAACATCTGGTTGCATCTGGACTCCTCATTTTAAAGGATAATGTTTGTTGGGAGCCATAAGTGACCATATTTCCACATGAGGGTGGAATTATCAGCTAATAAGAGTTAGCTTCGTTAGGAAGCTACATTTATAGACAGAGTTACCTGCTAATTAGTGCTAAATAACAGACTAATAAAATCCTTGAGTTTCGCTCACCAAAACCAAGAATAAGAAGAATAAGTATAACCTTAAGGATCCCAGAGGGAAATTCATATGTCTGACACGCTGTAGCTCATCTGCTATTTGTACGAGAACTGAAAAGCCTGATGGCTGCGGGTACGGATGAATTTCTGTATCTCTCCTGTACTGATGTTCTTCTGTTCATAAAGATGTTATGAAGTGGGTGATCAGAGTTGTTCAGGAGGGCTTCCAGTCAGGTGGGAGGAGACAGAAACACGATTGAAGTCTCCTGAAAGTATGAAGAGCGCCTCTGGATGTTTAGTCTGTATCGTAGCAACAGTTTCATGGAGAACTTCATGTGGAACTTCGGCTGTTGCCTCGGGTGGAACGTACAGGAGAATTGTTATGATATGAATGAATTCTCTTGGTGCATAATATGGTTGCATACCCACTGCCAATAATTCAATATCCTGCACATGCTGACAGTGACATGTGCAGGATTACACCGTCACAAACAAAGCCGGACCCCCACCTTTTTTCTTGCTTTAGCATCTGGTATACTTTCTGATTCTTCACCAGCTCATCTCCAGCTCATCACTTTTCTTGGGCAGAGAGCTGACGTTTCCGATGATGACCGTTGGCAGAAAGGACTTAAATCTCCACCTCCAAGCCCTCACTTTTGCACCAGCATGGCAACCAAGAAAACACCTCTGTAACTCAGTAGCCGCATGTCCTTCAAGACCTGAATGCCTCTACATATCTGGAAGTGGACTCCAGGTGGACTAATGAAAAGGACAATAGGAGTGATGACTGGTGCGCAGCTGTCTATGTACTGGTACCACTTTGAGAACCAGAGGCTCTGGTCTCTGTAGGCTGATCTGCACTGGCACAGAGCCAGAATGACCTGGATGGGGGAAAAAAAAAAGAACCAAAGCAAAGTTGAATCTCAGTGATTTACAGCATGATTCACATTAATCAGCTACTCAGACTGAAATCCAAACCTGCACTATTTGCTCTTCAGAATAGATTTTTTTCTACTGGAATGTTTGAAGCTGTTTGTCTCATCCAGTGTGTAACATTTGGTCTGTGGTCAGATTTCAGTTTCCAAATCTTTGTTCCATGCATTTAGCTATGCCTGGATCATCAAGTTACAAACCCCTGGGCACAAATGTTAGATGGACCAAAGCCAACTTGATTTTAATGGTCAGGCTTTTTCCCCCCTTTTCTTCAATAATGAGACAGTGCTGTGAAAAAGTATTTGCCCCTTTCAGGATCTCGTAGTTTTCCACACTTACATGTTTCAGATCATCAACCAAATTTTAGTATTAGACAAATATAACCTATAAATACAAAATGCAGCTTTTAAATGAGGATTTCATTTATTAAGGGATCAAAGCCATCAGACCTATCTGGCCCTGTGTGAGAAAGTAATTGCCCCTTAAACCTAACAGCTGGTTGTGCCTCCCTTTGCAGCAAGAACTGTAATCAAGTGTTCATAATAACTGGCAATGAGTCTTTCACATCGCTGTGGAGGAACTTTGACCCACTCTTCTTTACACAGTTGTTTGAATTCAGCCACACTGGAGGGTTTTCCAGCATGAATGACCTGTTTACAGTCATGTCAAAGCATCTCAGTGTGACGTAAGTCCAGACTTTGACTCGGTCGCTCCAAAACCTTCGTTTTGTTTGAGCCTTTCAGAGGTGGACTTGCTGCTGTGTATCAGATAATTTCCTGCTGCATAACCCGAGTGCTCTTGAGCTTCTGAGCGCAAACTGATGGCTGGACGTTCTCCTTCAGGATTTCCTGGTGGAGAGCAGAATTCATGGTTCCATCAGTTACAGCAGGTCGTCCTGAAGCAGCAGAGCAGCCGCAGACCATCAAACCACCACCATGTTTATCCATGGGTGTGATGTTCTTTTATGAAATGCTGTGTTAGTTCATGCAGATGTAACAGGACTCAAACCTTCCAGAAAGTTCAGCT
>JASGAU010409915.1:2510-14248 GCA_030220045.1 Australoheros facetus
GTGTAGTCATAAATGAATATCATGTACACAAACACACCCTCTTAAAAGCTTAAGTCTGTCTTGCTCAAAGTGTGTAAATACACAAGTGCAGACAGAACGACCGTCAGACAGTGATTCAAAGCCTTGAAGTGGTCACTCAGAGAGCGGATGGGTCGCAGACAAATCCAATTCAGATACCAGCTGTGTTTAAACCAACTAAATCTTCCCCCTTAAATACACACACAGAAGTAGTGGAGGTGATTTATCCACACCAAAAATAAAACAGCAGCACTCACTCTAATATTATGTCCAACTGAGGCATTAAACCACTTAAACACAGCTTGTCTGGTTTACTTAGACAGCACGGCATTACAATTCTGTGAGGCATCCACCCTGGCCTAGCGGTCCATAAAATATCCCCTTCACATGCTAGGACCTTTTTTTAAGCATTATAATACTCTTAAAAATTACTTGTTTAACATTGAAAAACTCTTGAACATTATGCTGTTTAACTTCCTGAAGAATGGATACACCTGATTATCAGCCTAGAATATGTAATACCGCCTCACAAACACAGCAACAGTTTTTAAACCTTGCTGCAGCAGCAGTGTTATTTACTACCAGGTCCATTACTCCTGCCAAGTAACTGCCTACAGCGTGAAAGTGTACGAAATATAAAGATATGAAAGAATTATTATTCTAATGCTCTTCTGTGACACTTATGAGTTCATCATATTTTTCAGTTTTTCCAAAAATGTGCTGAACTTACCTTACAGAGTGCAGTGAGGTCTCTGTGTTTGCTCTTCACCAGGAACTCAGCAGTGATATCTCTGGGGGGTTTTACTTCACTTGCTTCTTTATACTGCTGATGGAGCTCCTTAACACGTTCTTTAGTGGTTACCAACTGAAAGGTGAAGGAAAGAGTGGATGAGATGAGATGAGATGAGATGAGATGAGATGAGATGAGATGAGATGAGGAGAAAGGCAATGACAGCCATGACTTTGCTTCAATGTTCCTCTATACTGCATGATCATCAATGACTCATTTAGTGCAAAAGGTAAGTCATATTTTTTTCTTAATCACTTGGTTTGCAAGTTACACTGTAGTTGAAGTGATCTTGACAATTTAAAAATTAATCTAAGAAGGAAATCCATGTAATTTATGCTCACCTTATTAAGAAGATCCCTGAGCTCTTCCTGAGTCTTTACAATCTTCTTCCAGTGTTCTATCTGCTCATCTTTTACATGCTTCTCCTGCAGCCTGCACATATAGAGACACATGATTAGAGGCGTATTAAAGTACCTCTAAGCATCTTTGGTTCCACATGTACAGGATACATCTGCCACCATCTCTTCTGTCTGTGCTCCTGCAGTGTTCCCCATACTCACTGTATGACCACTTCCAGGGCCTGTCCCAGAGAAACAGGCTTGTTGTTGAGGAAGTTGAAGTCCAGCTGGTGGCTGAGATAAGAGGTGGCCTCCAGCAATCGGTTGAACTCCTGCTCCACCATCTCATCTTTTTCTTTTGGGACCTGGACACGCAAACGATCACATGAGAAGTACAATGTGGCATCAGTCACATTTAAAGACAGCAGAATAAAACTAAAGGCATGTGAGATGTGACTATAAGTTTTACAACCAGTCCAATAAAAAAAAAACTGCTCTAAAAACTTTTGAGGTTTACTGATTATGGAATTAATATTGACAAAACACTCCATATCCCAACTTTGATTTGCAGATTTCTCATTAATTCACTAATAAAAGCAGAGTCAAGTCATTTCTCTTCAAAAATGTTTTCAAATATTCCAGCGTTTGATGCCATGGTAAACATGCAGTAACAAACGACATGTTTCAAAATCACTGAGCACAGACACAATGCAAGAAAATAATTAGTTCTATGGTTAAGAGTTAGTAGAACATGCTACATTTTAAATGTCAAGCTGTCTGAAGCATGTGAGGACGCTGTAAGCAAAGACTGGTGCTTTACATAGTTTATTTGATTAATGCACTGAACATCTTTCCCAGCAAACCTCATCACTCCTGCAATTTGACAGGAATACAGCCAATATTATTACCAGATTCTTTTACTATTGGAATGAGATTAAATATCCTGTAGGTGATGGCTAGTTTGCTTCTACTCACAAATTAACATTTCTTTCAACATTTTACGACAAACTAATGGTTTGGGCATCCTCTGCTTAAAAAAAAAGGCTAAATATAGTGTTTCTATTTTTTCCAAATATGAAGGTTCAGTACAATTTGCTTATTTGTTGTTCTCTTTATCTCCAACATGGATTAGAAAAGATTACAAGATCTAAAGTTCAAGTGGATGAGCAGGAATATTTAGTTCTAAAACTGGTTCAAAATGAGGTAAGAAAATAGTATTTAAATAAGCAGATACATACACTTGTGCACCGTTCACCCTTTAGTAGTTCACCAAAAGATTAACATGGAAGGGGTTGAAAAGACAAAAGGGGAGAGGGAAGAGAGAGACAACATATTAAGTAAATAACTTCAAACTCAAACAGGTTTGCACAAAAATCAAACATGTACATTTAATTTGCCTTTTCCTGCAGAGGAGGAAACTAGTTACACATGATTTAGATGCTTCAAGAGACCTGCTGGCTATTCTCGACTTCAATAGAGTGCCCCCTGAAAAAGATCCTAAACATCCTACTAATGTTGCTGCAGCTTAATGGGCAGAACACAAACAAAAGGAAAAAACACAATTTAATGACATTAGGCTACATCCGTTTTCTGGCCTTTTTCTGTTCCTAGAGGAAATAGAGCTGTTGTTGATCACACGCAACAGTAAGTAGCTAAATAGCTCCACCGTTGTGTTTTGTGAATATTTGAAAGCCATATCCCTGCCTGAGGACAAAAAAGTGGGAACCAGCAAGGAACACAAACACAGAGCACTTTAATGCCAAGATGGTATTTGCTCTGCAAGCATAGGAATCCTAACAGACAGTTCTGGTTTAAAAAAAAAAAGAAAAAAAGACACTTGTCTGTAAAGGCAAAAAAGCCATCTATATGGCTCCATCTACACTTATGCAGAAATGTGTCTTAAAACATCCAGGTTGTGAACCATTTCAACAAACTCATTGCTTTGCCATCCATGATGAAAACACTCATTCAAACATAACAGTGACAGAACAACCACATGAACCACCAGGCGTATTCACAAAAGTGAGTTTGGAGAAACGAGGTACCAAACTCAAATAAATAAACCAGCATGGAGGTGGGTTTAGAGCCGTGGCTCTCAAACTGTGGGACGCAGAGGAACTGGTGATGAGGAACTGACAGGTGGAAAAAAAAAATGAAGTGAAACTAAGATGAATGACAAAAAACAATGTTGCTGAAGTTACTGCGAGACCTTTTATAAAGTCAAATTAGATTTGGACTCTTCTGTTAGTGAAATATACAGGGTGTGAACTTTTTCTTTAGCTTCTGAAGTGTGGCATGCCAGAAAGGTTTGAGAACCACTTTGTTAGACTACTTAACTTACAGAAATAGCACACACACACACAAATTTTGAGTTTGTATTTCACAAGGAGCGTCTGCTGACGTGAAACATGTTTCCAAATAATTACTAAATCCATAAAACTGGAAAGGATTACAAAGTCATCTCTAAGAGTTAGATAACCCAACAAAAATGATGTGGAATGACTTCTAAACATTGTGCTGGTGTGGTCTCGTCTCGTCTGGACATAGTGCAAATGTCCGTTTTGTGGAGGTTCTATGAGTTATTTAATCAAAGGTTCACATAGTTTTGCTACCATCGCTGGGAATGTTTAATGGGTGTGTCTCAGTATGAACATCAGTATGGTTGAAGCAAGCAGATATTTTTCACACATCAACATGCATGCCTCTACTGCCGTTAGCCTATTGTTGTATCTTGGTTTCTTAAGAAAGTTTGCATTTTTGCAAAAAACAACCCATAGAAATTTTATTGTTATTACAACTAAAGGAAATATGTATTTGCCCACAATTATCTCAGGTGTCTCAGTGAATTTTGCTCCAACAGGATAATGGACAAGAGGCAACTCAGTAACTGATAAGATCATTCATTATACTCACAGCCTGGCCATTGGCTTCATACAGTGGACACTTCTGTTTGATCTTGGCTAGTTCCATGTTTACCTGCTTACTGACCACTGCCATAGGATTTCCTCCTGAATAAGCACACAGACAAATGCAAAAGGCAGTGAGATTACACAGGCATCTATCACCCTCTACAGGTTAATCAAAGTAAATGTGAAACTGATTACCTCACTATCAGGTGCCACTAAGAGGTGCATAACTAATTATTTGCCTCCTGAACATGTTTTTGAATATTAGGCATTGTATGCCAAAATATATGCACCTCTACAGCACACAGTTGGATACCAAAGATTTACAGGATACTTTAACTTAATTAGATGATTATTAGATGAGCATTTCAACAAAAAGAATCTGATTCTTACCCAGCCCTGTGACTACCATGGCTCCCAGATCTGCAACATAGTTGCCCTTCCTAAATGTGGCCACTCTGCCTCCAACACGGTCCTGCAGGAAAAGATGAACATTTCAAGAAACAAGTTCATTTTAGATCACGATTGAGGATAAATAAAGTGCATAAATAGCATTTCAAGACTTACTATACATTTACAGTGAGCATTTTACAGTCGCAAATGATTTATACCAATATCTATTAACAAAAACACTGTTGCTAATGTACCCTGGCTTCCAGTACAGTAACATCCATCCCAAAGCTCTGCAACTGCCTGGCTGCAGCCAGGCCAGATACACCTCCACCAATGATTATAACCTTCCCAGTCTTCTTAGCTGCAAGAAAAGGCAGAAGCAAATTAATATGGTATTACATTTGACCTCTCCAAGGTCAGTTTCTTTGACCTTAGAGTCCCAATGCAAGATTTATTTCTTATTAGATGAAAAATAGAATTTTCCAACCCAAATGTCATATAAAAACATAAAGTGCACGAAAATTATATTAAAGGCTAGTGTTATTTCAGTAGAGGAAATAATGACTGAACTTACTGGGTAAAGGCTTGACCCTCTTATAAATACCAAAGTTAATGAGGCCATGCCTTTCTAAGTAGCTGTGTATCCTGTGGACCAACATAGTATCACCTACAAAGAGAACAAATGGACATCAAATCTCAATGTATGAAGATGAAAATAAAAAAATGGAAAAAAGGTTTAATTCCTCACTGTTATATGGAGCTTCAAGTTGTTGTGCTGTGGCTTCGAAGGTCAACTGTATTTTGGGGTTGTCCAGCCACAGTTGGAGCTGGATGAGATTAACATGAATTACAGTACTACCCTTTGTCTATAACCACAAATTAATGCATTTAGATGAATACATACCGTACGGTTGCGAATATACAGGAAGACCTTCTGAGTCTGTTGGGGTCCACTGATGATGTCAGGGAAGCAGGCTGCTTCCTGGGATGTCATGCGGTCATGAGGAAGACGGCTCTGGAAAGCAGCACCTTCCAAACCTAAAAAGAATCATGCATATTTGTGTTCTGTTAAAACTGAATTTTAGGATCAGATTAACACAGCACTGAGTTCTGAATTACAACTGATTACTAAGTAAAGGATGGACTGTAAACTCAATCTTCAACCAGAACATGTTTTATTTTAATGCTGACATGCAAGTCTTACACTCACCAGATGGTTCGTCTGGTTCACTGTCATTCTCTTCCTCCACTGGTGGAGGTGGAGGAGGGATGACCTGCTTCCTTTCTTTCTCTGCTTTGGCGTTCCTCTCCTCCTCTGAGTAATATTCATCCTCCGAAAGATTAGCCAGGCTTTCGTCCATCTCGCGGTACTCCACCTGCAACAGTAGGCACAATAAAAGCATCATTAAAACCGGCATTCGCATAAACTGTTCATGTACTCCCACTTCTCTTAGAAGTGCTGAAACATTTCTCAGGAGAAACCAACAACCACCACAATTATCACACTGTAAACACTAAGAAACTACTGCCATTTCTAACTTTCACAGCGGCGCACAATAAGATGAAAACCTGTGACTTAGGATAATGAACACTGCATGATGATAATGATGACGATGATAATGAACACTGAAGTACAGAACATAATGATTTATGACACTGCCTGAATAAACTAATTTTCTTTCTCTGAGCAAAATCCTTCCCTGAGCATACATAAACCTAAAATATTTACTTTTGCTCGCTTGCGTCGACTCGTCCTACGGACTTCAGCAGAGTCCTGATCTGCCCCTCCGGGGCCTTGCTGGTGGGATAACGAAGCTCCTCCGTGCTCCCCACTAGGGGAAGACCGCTCCTTTTTCTTTGAATCCATAACTCCAGCCACTGAGGCCACAGGTCCCGTCTGGATGTCAGAAACCGGGGCCCTATCACCTCCTGCTGCAGACGACGAAGAGGAGGAGGAGGAGGAGGAACCAGCATCTGATTTCTTGCTAGACAGCATTATGGAGGATGTTGGAGGCCTCTCCTAAAAAAAAATAAAAAGGGGGCACAGAAATGAGATGCAATCCTTAATGATAAAGCCTTCAGCAACATTTTTTTTTTGTGAAATGGTTGACATTTGGATGTTTGCAACAGTGTAACCAATAAAAGAAATTACAACTTATTAGATGAACATGATGATGTGGTTTTGAGTACTGGAAAAAGAAGTGTGTGTGTTTGTGTGTGTGTGTCACAGCACTTTACGGCACCAAATATATATAAAAAATTAATTTCACAACATAAAAAAAACTACAAAATCCACACTAAATAATAATAGACACAGCATACAAAATAGGACATATTGATTCTCAAATCCAAATGAGTCACTAACTAGTGGTTTGGGTCATAAACATTTGATAAGCCCCATCCCCCCCTCCCGTTTGAATATTACACCTTTACAAACGGCAGCCAATTGACAAAACTGCTCGGCTTTCTAAAATACACCATCCAAAACACAAACAAACATAAACAAACAAAAACATCTGTATAATTGGATGATTTAAACAATGTTGTGTGTTTATGGATGTCATGACTTTATGAAATGACGGCTCCAAGGTACAGTAACCTTGTCTTGTTTTACCCATTTCTCCGTGCATCTGGTAATATCCATTCAAACACTAAGAAATAAAGACAGAACCAGAAATATAGTTACGAACAGGACTGTTTGATGTTGGCCTTTCACGTGATATTGATTGGATTACAAATTAGCTCAAAAAAGTAGTAAATACCCCAAACCCTGCATGGATGCATATGTTTAACAATGATTCGCTTCTTTGCAAAGACTGATGAGTGACTCTTAATCAAACTGGGATATCTCCTGGAGAAAACACGACACGGCTTACCATCTAGCTGTTTGTACTCAACTTTCTGATAAAATATGCTGAATCCCGATAGAAAGAATCAGTCTTTCTTTCAGTGCTTCTTTGAGCTAGCAAGCTATCGACAAAACTAGCTTAGCAAGCGCTGCCTAACAGCAGCTTTGCTCCTTTACAGCGCCTTGAATATAACATATGAAATCTATATGATGACCCTTTAATATTACTGCTACGCACACATTGTAGTGAAAGCATATATTTTTCTTGACCATAATGATTCTTTTCCAATTTTTCACAAGCGGCCATGCTACATTAGCCGACGCTAACAATAAGCTCCAGCTAGCACCAACGGTAGCATATGGGCACTTACGCCGGTTTCTGTTTGCAAATTGAGGCGCACTGATAGACTGACCGCGAAATCCCTCACAAATATTCTTATACTGGAGTGTAATTGTTTTCAGGGAAACCATCAAATGTAAAATGCTGAAAATATTAATAATACCTCTCAATGCCCCGAAGATGTCAACACAAAGACTCCACACTAGTAGTCTGCTTACAACGAACTGCTCTGTGATTGGTCAGTGGAAAACCTTGCGCAATTGCCGCCCAGTGTAGTAATTGGTTGAGATACGTGCCACTCTAAAAAATCCTTTAGTAACGACTTTTGTTATTACTCAAGGGCGCTTTTAGTGGTTAAATGGATCATAACTACTGCAGTGGACGGATTACTGTTTACCAAAGGGAGTTGAGAGGTTTAAAAGAAAATTTTAATATTAATGATTTATTACTAAATTATAGCAGAGTAAAACAAAGCAAATAATATTTGGTAACAGCCAAATTATCAAAAAATCTAAATTATAATGAAACGTGCCAAAATAGAGGGCGTGTATGGAAAAAAACAATTTTCAGCGTGATAATTTACCACAAATTATGTTGTAAAACTCATTTAAACAATATGAAAACAAATCCATTAACCAACTGTAACGGGCTACTAATATAAAACTAAAGACTGTGAATCAAAAATTATTCCCCAATAGTTTCATTCATTGCCTACTGTTTAGATAACAGATAATTATTTGTAATGTGTTATTTTCTTTGCTCTTTTTTTTTTTTGGTGATATCTAGATATAAAATAACTCGATTTAGGATGCTCTATGGAATTGTGCAGGTGTTTTAATTTATATCTTCACCTTACACCTATCAGTCAATAATTTGTGTTCTTTCCATTTTGTTAATAACAATAATAATAACTTAGATTTATATAGCACCTTTTAAGAAACCCAAGGATGCTTTGCAAAGAGTGTGAAATAAACAAAAGTTTAAAAAAAAAAATCTGTATAAATTAAATAAATTAGAGATTAAAGGCCTTTTAGAACAGGTGACTTTTCAAAAGTTTCTAAAAAAGAGTCCAGTGACACAGGGCTTTGTGAAGCTTAAAAAGGAGAGACTTCCAGAGGGTGGGGGCTGCCATACTAAAGGCTCTGTCCCCAAAGGTATGGAAGTTGGTGTGAGGGACAGAAAGCAGATCTGTGTCCTAGACTGTTTGTATGGGTGAAGGAGGTCAGACAAATACTGAGGGGCCAGGGCATTGAGGGATTTATAAGTGGGAAGAAGGATGTTGTAGGTAATGCGTGACTTAAGTCACTCCACTGGGAGCCAGTGGAGATTAATAAGGGTGGGGGTGATATGTTGCCAGAGCTTAGTGCATGTTAAAAGTCTGGCAGGTGAGTTCTGGACATACTAGAGCCAATCCAGGGCTGGAGATCCCAAACAGGACCCCATTGCAGTAGTCCAGCCGGGTGGTAACAAAAGCATGGATGAGGGTCTCTGCTATAGAGTCAGTGAGTAATGGCCTAAGTCTAGAGATATTCATTAGGTGGGAAAAGGCTGCTTTGGTGACAGATTTTATATGAGTGTGGAATGAAAGTGTGGAGTCTAGGACCATATCCAGGTTGTAAACTTCTGGTGGTGATGAGATGGAGGAACCATCTGTCAAATAGTAGATCTCCAAACTTCAAGAAAAGGGCTTTAGGGGTTACAATAAGTGGTATGTGTTATTATTGTTGAGCTTGAGTAGATTAAATGACATCCATGTTTTGATTTCATGCAAACAGTTAAGTGATTGAGTGGGGAGCTGGGTGGAGGGTTTGGTATTGAGATAAAGTTGTGCAGTATGGAATGGAAGCAGAGACCATGGCAGCAGATAATCTGACTAAGGGGGAGCATGTAGATGGTGAAAAGAAGGGGTCCAAGTACAGAACCTTGAGGCACACCGTGGTTAACTGGAGCAGAGGTGGAGATGGAGCCTCCTGCTGTAACAAATTCTGTTCATTTGGAGAGGTAGGACTGAAACCAGGAGAGAACAGTACCAGTGAGGCTGAGATAGCTGGATAGAAGTGAAAGAAGGACGGTGTGAGAAATAATGTCAAAAGCTACAGAAAGGTCCAGGAGGATGAGGATGCTGATGGGGCCAGAGTCGGTGGCAATGAGAAGGTCATTAGTTAGTTTAATGTGAACAGTCTCAGTGCTGTGGTGTGCTCTGAAGCCAGATCATGGTTAGACATGTTGCTAAAGTTGGGTGGCCACTGCTCTTTCCAAGATTTTTCAGAGGAAAGTTGTCATGGTCCAGGGTCCTTTTGACCCTGTGTGTTTTGTTTTTTTCCTTCATTTTGTCTGTTCTGTTCTGGGTTTCTTTTGATTGTGGGATTTGGTTATGTTTTATTTTCTAGTTCCTTGTAGCTATTTTCCGGTGTCAGGTCTACGTCTTTGTTCCCCCTTCTGACTTCCTGATTTATTTTGATAGTCGTCCGGTCCCTGTCTGTTGTGTTCTGTTTTGCTTCCCCTGGTCTCGTCAAGTAATCAGCGTCACCTGTGTTCCCAGCTGTTTCCAATCCCCTCATTATCCTCTTGTGTATTTAAGTCCTGTGTGTTCTCTGCCTGTTGTTTTGTCCTCATTGTCATTTGGTTTCCTGCTGTGTGTCCTGGGTTTGTGTTATAGCTGGATTCTAGGGCAAGTAATTTTTGTTGTTAACTGGTTCTGTTCAGCCCTGCCTTCCGTTCTGCACCTGAGTGAATAAAGCTTTAAGTTAATTTAAGCTTCCTGTTTGTCGTATCCTGCATTGGGGTCCTCTTCCCTGCCTGCCACACAGCCATTCCATGATAAAAGGAAGGTTGGCGATAGGCTGGTAATGGTTAAGGTCGTCAGGGTTTAGGACTTGAGTCACTGAGGCAGTTTTGAAGCTGAAGGGTACCACGTGTGACTCCAGAGAAGTGCTGATGATGTCTGCTATAAGGGGGCATAGAGCAGGTAGACATGTCTTGATCAATGCTATCTGCATGGGGTCCAGTGCGCAGGTGGAGACATTAGCCTGAGTGATCCCTCTGACCTGAGAGGAATTACCAGAGGAGAAGGAGCTCTGAGATACATTTGGAGCAGGGGGATGAAATTATGCAGCAGATGTACGGGTGCCAGGAGGTGCCCGTGGATAGTTAACTTTTTCTTGGAAAAAGTCCAGGAACTTATGGCAGAGGTCAGGGGCACTTGAAGGGTGAGGAGGATCAATAGGACAAAAATGGTGGAGAACAGCAGTCAATTGCTGTCATTTATATTTAATCAGCAGTTTCTGGTTGCTTCGTTTGCAAATAGCTGTTAATGACAAATAAAAATCTGTGTAAGCTTGTTTCTGCCATTGGGGAAAAAAAAGAAAAAACTCCTGATTTTCAGAGCTAAATCAAAAATTGAGTTATCATTGGAAAATTTTGACTTGATTTGGAATTTTAAGATATTTTCCCAATTTCAAGTTATTTTCTGAGGAGTTTGAGTTAGTAAGCTGCAAACCTAACTCAAACTTAGATAACACATTTTTTTTCAACTCTTTGTGCATTTTTTTTTTTTTTGGTATGAATACATTTGACAACTACTCAAAGTAATGGGGCGATGTCACAGGCAATACTGCAGAAAAGAACCTTTCATGAATTTGATTTGTTAAAACAACCAATAAATGCTCCCAATCACGTTAAATCAATTCACATTTTCTGTCAATGAAAATTTGATCTTTACTCAGTTCTAAGTGATCAATTACAGTGGCTTGCAAAACTATTCATACCCCTTGAACTTTTCCATATTTTGTCACAATACAACCACAAACATAAATATATTTCACTGAATTTAATGTGAAAGACTAACACAAAGTGGTATACAATTGTGAAGTGGAAAGAAAATTATACATGATTCAAAACATTTTTTACAAATAAAAAACTGAAAAGTGCGGTGTGCAAAAGTATTCAGCCCCCTTTTCTCTGTGTGCAACCAATTGCATTCAGAAGTCAGATGACTGCAAATGTCTAAAAAGAGTCCACCTGTGTGTAATCTAATCTCAGTACAAATACAGCTGCTCCGTGACGGCCTCAGAGGTTGGTTAAGAGAATATTGGGGAGTAAACAG
>JASGAU010409917.1:0-11221 GCA_030220045.1 Australoheros facetus
GAAGAAGACGACCGAAAACTGTAATGCAGCTAATGTGGGTCGGATCGGATTGCATTTTATATTTCTTTCCGATATCCGATCCAGTAATTTAGGCCAGTATAGGACCCGATACCGATCCTGAATATCGGATCGGCGCATCCCTAGTAATAAGTAATAACTGAGTGTAAAAAGAGCATCCCAGAAAGGCTGAGCCTTTCAGGAGTAAAGACAGGGAGGGGTCCATCACTCTGAAAGACTGTGTGTGCAAAGAGTTCTGCAGTTTAAAAATAATGTTTATGTCTGTTGCTGTGATCTGGGTTTGACTGTGGGTTTTTAAATTTTTGAAGTTGATTTCCACACTTTGTAACAAAGTATTTAAACGAATGGAGGGGTTTAAGGCTGTAGACGTTCAGGTGACAGATACTGTAATAAACTGGCGTTAAGTATTATCAAAATTAAGTGTATGTGGATACAAGCAAGGCCTCAAACAAAAAGAGAACAAATATTTAGTCTGAGTGCTAATAATAGTCCTAATGAACAGGTACAGAGAATAAAACTGTTAGTTTTAACAAGGGATTATAAGGAACCAAAGTATAAGAATGTAAGATGGGACATGCAGTAACATAATCAAAGGTAATGTTTATTAGAATGAATATTTATTGTATGAATGCCTAATACAAATTTTGCTTGTTTCTTTTTGGTGTCCTGTTAAGACAGTTTTTATACTCTTTGTAAAACTCAATGCTCCTTGTATAAGAAGGAGCATTGATTAATGCAGATGGAGTGGGTAAAATCTTTGAAGGCATATTTAATGCTGAACAACATTTACAGGGATTTGAAGCAACATGTGCCATCAAGACATCTTTTTCAGGGAAGACGTTACTTATTCCTGGCTGTCAACCTTGCCTGCCTGCAGTCCAGGCCTTTCACTTACTAAAAACAGTAGGAACATTTTGAAATGCAAGGCACAAAAAAGCAGGCCCTGAACTCTCAAAGCTGAATAATAATCACGAATGGGAAACCTTTAAACTACAGAAACTGGTCTCCTCAATTTCCAAACACTTCTCAGGAGTCTTCTTCTTCTTTCTGCTGCTCCCTTTAGGGGTTACCACAGCAGATCATCTGACTCCATTTCACCCTGTCCATAGCATCCTCCTCTGTGAACAGCGGTGAACCTTCCCTGGAGAGGCCAGCCTACCAAAATTACTCCAAAAATGAATCGACAACTCATCCACGAGGTCACAACAGAACTGAAAACAACATCTAAAGAACTGCAGGCCTCACTTGCCTCAGTTAAGGTCAGAGTTCACGATTCAACAATAACAAAGAGACTGGGCAACAATGGCATCCATGGGAGAGCTCCAAGGTGAAAACCACTGCTGACCAAAAAGAGCACAAAGGCTCGTCTCACATTTGCCAAAACACATCTTGATGATCCCTGAGAAAGTTGGGAAAATATTCTGTGGACTGATAAGGCAAAAGTTGGACTATTTGGAAGGTTTGAGTCCCGTTACAGCTGCATAAATCTAACACAGCATTTAATAAAAAGAACATCACACCAACAGTCAAACATGGTGGTGGTAGTGTGATGGTTTGGGGCTGCTTTGCTGTTTCAGGACCTGGACAACTTGTTGTAATTGATGGAACCATGAATTCTGCTCTCTACCAGAAGATCCTGAAGGAGAATGTCTGGCCATCGGTTTGTGTGCCAAAGCTCAAGAGCTCTTGGGTTATGCAGCAGTACAATCAGAAACACACCAGGGAATAGCTTAAAAAAACAAAATGAAGGTTTTGGAGTGGCTTGGTCAAAGTCTGGACTTAAATCAGATTGAGAGGCTTTGGCACGACCTTAAACAGGCTGCTTCTGCTTGGAAAACCCTCCAATGTGGCTGAAATAAAACAATTCTGCAAAGAAGAGAGGGCCAAAATTCTTCCACCGCAATGTGAAAGACTCAGTGCCAGTTGTCACAAACACTTGACTGCAGTTCTTGCTGCCAATGGTGGCACAACCAGTTATTAGGTTTATGGTAAAATTACAACAGATGTGACTGCAATACAGGAAAGAAGCAACATTCATTTCAACTGTGGTTTGAAGTGGTTTTAGTTTCTGCACAGTAATCTGTTAACGTTACAACATATATGGAATTGACAGAAAAAAAGTCAAAATCAGAGACTGCCTATATGTTTTTGATACATGCTATGGATGGATGAGAGGACCGTATCTCATCACCTGCGAAACATTTTAAAGTAAGTTTTGATTTGGTTGTTGAAAGATTTTAACTGTGCATTTATTTTGTCATCATTAAACCTGGTGTGGAACAAACATTTTGACATTAGATAAGATCCCTAAAAAGGGTTGCTTCATTTCTGTCAGAACATATTGAATAAAAATTCAATTCACTACAAGAAGAAAGAAAACTCAGTTTGCTTCGAATGTACTTTTATTTCAGTCACAGTTAACTGGGTTAAGCACTGTGAACACTGTGGTTTCATCAGCACAGCTGAAGGTTTACATGAAACTCAAAATGACGTGCAAAAATGGTTTCACGTATGACTTAAGCAGCATCACTTCATGCCTTTGGACACTGCAGAGTTCCAGATTTCTTCAGACTCTCTATACAAAACCAGTTTGCCGTCATCAGTCAGATGAAGACGGCATATGTTGCAGCTGGGTCTGACAGAGTTTGTGTGCCACCTAGGCGTGCCACACTTGTTGTACATGACCAGGTTGCAGTCTTCCTGCATGATCAGGCGGAAAGCGTCTGATCCGCAAGTGTCTGAAGCCCACACAGGCCTCCAGGCGTAGATGACAAAGTTACCATCATCCTGCATCCATAAACCAAACACATTATCAGACATTGTCTTCACATATGGCTGGTAAACATTTATGAGCTCCTGGAATGACAATATTTAAGTTACTCACCTGAAAAATGGCCTTATACTGCTTGTTGTTGGACACCAGGAAGTCTCCTTTGAGGAGATAATTATTTTTGGACAAGAAGTTTGTGCTCATGATTCTAATAACAGAGGATACAGATGAGATTGCATCCACAATTTTCATTTGAAAGCATCAATAATGCATGAATCCATAAGTCAGTAGAGAAATGTAGGGTACTTACAGTCTTGAATGTTCCACAGCAGTCAGTCTATAAGCAGAAGCGAAGAGGTGAAATTCAAAGCAGACCCCTCCATCTTTATATCATCTGCACTGGGGGTGGAGTGACAGTCTCTTCCCCTTTACATTAAATAGATGGTTTTTCCTAATAAGTGTTTATAATTTCAGGGGTTTTTTTTCTTCCTGAAATTCAGTCACAGGGTTTAATTATTATCATATCATTATGCAACTCTTATATCAGCTGAAATTAATGCACATTTTATGCAACTCTGGCAGGATTTTCTTTAGATTCTCTGGAAAAAAAATGCACTTAATAATGTACTTATTTTGAAATGTTTTAACTTCATTTTATTGTTTGGCAAATAGAAATGCTTGCAAACAGTCCATGGACTTTAAACACTTCCTGATAGTGTGTATAAAATTTGGGTTGGCCAATCCGTCAAGTCTGTCAAGCTGGAGTTTTTAATATATTGCTCTGTAAGGATATTAAGGATAACTGCAGAATATTTTTCTGTCCCACCAAAGAATCCGAAAATAATTCATGCACAAAATATTAAGACAGACATCTGTAGTACAAATGTCCTGAGACAAAATATAGTTGTTGAAAAACCCTGAAATTGGCATTTTTCTCTCATCCCATCTTCTTGATAGTCGACCTGCATGTCAAATACAGCAATTTATAAATCCACTTTTTTGTTTTGATTTTGTTGACATTCCTCTTATCATTGTAGCACCATTTTTTTTAACATCAACACATTTTAAAGAACACTAAGTGAGATAACCATAGTAAATGCAAAATGTAGTTTTTAAATTATGATTTCATGGATTAGGGGACATTTCTTTGGTGGTGGTGGTGGTGGTGGTGGNTTAAGGTCATGCCAACGCATCTCAATAAGACTGGAGTCTAGACTTTGACTAGGTCACTCCAAAATCTTCCTCTTTTTTCTTTCTTTTTTTTTTTAGTTTTGTTTTGCTTTTTTGAGCCATTCAGAGGTGGACTTGCTACTGTGGTCTGGATCACAGTCCTGCTGCATAATCCAAGCTTTAGCTACAAGTAACAACCTGATGGCCAGACATTCTCCTTCATGATTTTATTTTTGAGAGTGGAATTCATGGTTCCATCAATTACAGGTTGTTGTTGTTGCCCAGGTCCTGAAGCAGCAAAGCAGCCCCAGAGCATCACACTACCAAAACCATGTTTGACTGTTAGAATTATCTTTTTATTAAATGGTGTGTTAGATTTATGCAGCTTTTGTCTCGTTAGTCCACTGAATATTTTCCCAAAAGTCTTGGGGATCTTCAAGCTGTTTTTTGGCAAATGTGAGACGAGCCTTTGTGTTCTTTTTGGTCAGCAGTGGGTTCTTCCTTGTAACTCTCCCATGGATGCCGTTTTTGCCCAGTCTCTTTCTTATTGCTGAATTACGAACTCTGACCTTAACCGAGGCATGCGAAGCCTGCAGTTCTTTAGATGTTGTTCTGGTTTCTTGAGACCTCCTGGATGAGTCATCAATGAGCTTGTCATAGTTTTGGTAGGCCAGCTACTCCTGGGAAGGTCCACCACTGTTCCAAATTTTCTCCGTTTGTGGATAACTGCTTTCACTGTGGTTCACTGAAGTAAAAAACAAACAAACAAAAAAAAAACAAGGCCTTAGAAATAACTTTGTTCCCTTTCCAGACTGATAAATATCAGTCTGTTTCTTTAGATCATTGCATGTTTTGTTGCTTTTTGAGATCTTTTAGCTTTTTACTTCACTTTGTCAGACTGGTCCTATTTAAGTGATTTCTTGATTCAGCAGGTCTGGCAGTAATCAGGTCTGAGTGTGGCAAGTGAATTTAAACTCAGCTTTCCAAAACATGTTAATCAGTTAATTTGTGATTTAACAAGGGAGGCAGTTTCTTTTCCCCACAGGACCAAGTAGTTTTGGATAGCTTTGCTCCCTTAATGAATTAAATAATCAATTAAAAACTGCATTCTGTATTTACTCAGTTGATCTAACAGCTAAAAAGAAGTTTTATCTGAAAAATGTAAGTGTAAAATATGCAGAGAAAGAAATCGAGATGGGGTAAATATTTATTTCACTGTGTGTGAAACCTGTTACACAAGCCTATTTAGAATGGAAAGCAAAGAGACAAAACAGTGAGTGACATGACAAAGAGGAAGTGGCATGATCAAGTTGTGTGTCAACACCATGGTTTGACTAAAGGTTGGCCCTCTTTGACGTAATTTATATTTTTACAGTCTTTTCTAATTAGATTTGCTGTGTTAGTCCAACTGATGCAACCCTGTTACCCATATTACCAAAAGATGACAAGTTCATTTCAAAGTTTCCTTTCTTTATTTACATAAATAAATTTTTACCCCTGATGTTCACAGTGCTTTTGATTCAACAGCTGCATCTTTTTCTGAGAAAACACTAATACCAGCACTAATCTGCAACAAAAGGAACAGCATTTTTGTGGTTCTGAGTATTTTTTTGTTGCATTTATGTCACAGTCTACAAATAAAAGGAGCACTGTTTAGGGATGTAACTTGTGCAAACCTCTTATTTGAATATTAACCGTGTTACCCTAACATTTTAAATGAAATAATCAAAAATGTTTTTTGTAGCTCAAGGCTTTAATCTGTAGCTTTTATAATAGTTTGGTTATAGATTATTTTCATATCAGTGACTAATGAAAAGCAGGGCAAAGTAAATTTGAAAAGTTGCTCAAATTAATATAAATTAAGTCTTATCTGAAATTAATGGGTAGTTAATGGGTGTGATGGTGACTATCTTTAACCTAATGGTCAGGGATTTATTAATCAATATTTTTAAAATCTACTTTCTCAGGTTTGGGAGTGTTGGTAACAGGGACGCACCCAGCACAGCAAACAGCAGCTAAAACGATTTCATAAAAAGTCACCTGACAAATCTAACTTTTAATGGTTTCTTTTTTTTAAAATTCATCACAAAATCTTAAATTTAAAAAGAGTCTTTTTTTTCTTTTTTTTTTTTAAACAATTGTTGTATCCAAACAAACTAAACACCCAACAGGAACAGAAATTTAGTTGAGCAACTGTTGGATGAGGTAAGTGATTGGTTAACACAAAATAACCAAACAAACTTGCAAAGTCAAGTTTACTGATGGTTTGGTCATAACATGAAAAATCGAATATTACCACAATGACCATAAACATAGTAAAGAGTATGGTGAAGCAAACTATAGTGTGGACACTACCATTCAACAACACATTCAAACTTTAAACTGAACAGTAATATTTTTGACACATTGAAGCACATATCCATTTTTTGGGTATACAAGGGACACGTGGCGGCTGTGGCAAGTCTTTGATTGACTGAAAGTCTCACCCCCCACAGATATGCCTCAATGACCCCACCCTGCCTGATGAACTCAACCACTTTTTTTGCTTGGTTTAAGGCAAGCAACACAACTCGGGCACAGAGACTCCTCTCCATTTTCTGTGAAAATGTTCGATCACAAGGACTGAACAGAAAATGAGTGAAAAAGCAGCCAATGTCCAAAAAACCCCCTCCAGAAAGCCTGGAGAACTGTTGCTCAAGGCCATTTAAAAATTACAAGAAAGTCTGACTCATTGGAAGCAAAACATAAAGAAATGAAGGATGAGTCAAGATTTTGTACTGTACTGTACTTCAGACAGAAGAGCAAACTGCACTGAACTTTGAGTTTACACACCTGCCATGAAGTCCTCTTTAAGATTCAGTTATCTGGGTCTGAACTTCCCATCCTCCGGCCAAAGAGCTGGACATCTCATACGTGTTGCCAAAGTGTTCTGGGTGACTGGAGTGCATAAAACAGCATAAATCAGCACAAAAATATGAAAAATCAATTAGACAGTCTGGGGAACATTATGACATTTTTTCCCACTTATCAACAATTGCAGTCCTCTCTGGGCAGAAGAACAAGGCATCTGATGATTTGCCACAGATTGACTGAGAGGAACCCAACTGGAATGTCATCGATGTCTGGATCATCAGACCTGGAGACGAGAACAGAATAGATCCCTGTTACTCCAAACTTCCAAAGATAACTGCTAAAACTCCAGCAGTTACCAAATCAAGCTTGAATATACTTTTTCAGAGTGGAATGTTCTGTAATTTTAATTTGTAATTTAATCAGAACTATTTCATTTCTGCATTAAAAGAACAACCAAAACAATAAATATTTGCATTATTAATTGTTGACATATGCTGTGTAATACACCATGTGTCAGCATCACTGCAACATCTGATAGAGGGATGCATAGAGGAATTAGCAGTTTGGTGGTGCTTCACATTTGCAAATTTGTTCTGTGTGTGTTTGACTTTGACTTCAATGGAAACTGTGGTCAAAATGAGCTGAAACCACTGAAAAGATGATGCAAAGTTGTTTACTGAGTTAAAATTGTGCAATTTCACTCGTCTCTGTGCAATTCTCTGTGTCGTTTAGCTCTGGTACCAAATGTACAGTATAATTTTCTGATATCAGCTCAAATGATCTTAAAGGTGAATTGTACCCGTACTTGTAGCACTCGCTTTGTGATGATGCCACAAAAAAGCAAAACTGTCTGCAAAGATAGGCTGGGCTTCCAGTGATCCAGTGGATCCTAATCATTCCTGCGTGCCTACATCTCACCCGATTCCCAAGCATCCTCCTCTGTCACACCAACCTTCTGCATGTCCTCCTTCATAACATCCTTGAATCTTCTCTGTGCTCATTCTCATTTCTTCCTGCCTGGTAGCTCCATATTAAACATCCAATATATCCACTATCCCTCCTCTGCACGTCTCCAAAGCCTCTGAGTCTCTAAGCTGCTCAACCTGAGCTGTCCCTCTGATGTACTCTGGCAATCACCCTGCATGCACAGGCGCATAGCGTCTGATCCTGCAATGTCTGAAGACCACAGGGGCTTCCAGCCATAGATGACAAAGTCACAATCATCCTGTGGCAAAAGAAAATTGAACTGAATGTCATCAGAATGAACACATCCAAACACTTTGCTAATGAGTCTTGGCTCTCTAACTTTGTCTCTAAGCAGCTCAACCTGAGCTATCCCTCTGACGTACTCTGGCATTTAGAAATTGTATATCGTAAAATTATAAAAATTAATTTCTTACTTTTAATTAACTTTGAATTTTTTTTAAGCAACTGTTTCATGTGACTATGATCCTTATAAATAAAGAAATCCACAGTGGATTAGACACAAAAAAAAATCCTGTGGTTGGAACTTTTGCACCGTGGGAATGAGAAACTAATGAGGGCGGGCCAGAAGGGAGCAGGAAGGAACTTTACCTACGGGACAATTTGATGGCACTGCTGTCAGTCTGAGCAACCCCCATCCTTCTAGGAGTGAGTCTTTGTAATAACTCTGGGCCTTTGTTTGTGCAGTTGAAGTTGTGAAGTGGATAATAACGTTGCCTATGGGACAATTTGATGGCACTCCTGTCACTCTGAGCAAAATCCTTCTAGGAGTGAGTCTTTGCAATGCCTCTGGGCCTCAGAATCAGTGTCTCAGCTCACACCACAAGTGCACTGAACATTCTTTAATACACATCTTGCAAACAATCTGTTCTTGCTGATCTTTGTATTGTCTTCCTACATTGTTTCTGAATGATGCAGGCCTACATGGGGCCAAAAAAAACCTGAGAAGAATAGAAATACTGAAGATTGTTTTGGACATCATGTCAGGATGTTTTCTTCCTGAAATTCATTGACAGGGTTTAATTGTTATGCATTTAAACTCTTTTGTCACCTGTAATAAATGCACATTTTAAACAACACTGGCAGGATTTTTTTTAGATTCTCTGGAGAAAAAAAACGCACAAACACAGATCTGCAGTTAGAATCATTTCAAAATAAGAAAGATTAACTAACTTCATTTTATTTTTTGGCAAATAAAAATGCTTGCAAACAGTCCATGGGCATTTTTCTCCCGTCTCATCTTCTTGATAATCAACCTGCATGTCAAAAATAGCAGTTAAGTTATAAATGCACTTTTTTGTTTTGATTTTGTTGACATGTCTCTTATAATTGCTATAATTACTGGCACTGGGTGCAGCACTTTCAGTTGGGGATTTTCTAATATTCTAAAATTCTTTAGTGTCTGAATCTTAGTTTATTGTAGTTTTTGTAGTTTGAGTTTTATATCCTTTCAGAGAGATTTGGCACAAAGGCTCATCTCACATTTGCCAAAACACATCTTGATGATCCAAAAGACTTTTGGGAAAATATTCTGTGGACTGACGAGACAAAAGTTAAACTTTTTGGAAGGTTTGAGTCCAGTTACAACTGCATAAATCTAATACAGCATTTAATAAAGAGAACATCACACCCACAGTCAAACATGGTGGTGGTAGTGTGATGCTCTGGGGCTGCTTTGCTGCTTCAGGATAACTTTTCATCAACTTGTCGTTCATAAAGTTATCCATTGATTTGAACTAACTCCTGTTCCTCAGTTTGGACCATAAACAGACTCTTCAGACTCAGACCATGGGTGATGGTGAGTTTTCAATTGGTTTATGAGTGTTTTGCAGCTGTGCAGAGGCTTGTCAGACACTCCAGTTTATTTATCACACTAAAAATGAATACAAAGAAACAATGGATATGACTGCAATACAGGAAAGAAGCAAAATTTATTTCAGCTGTGTTTGAAGTGGTTTCAGTTTCAGTTTCTGTACAGTAATCATATGGAGTACCATAATATGGAGTAAGATAACTGTCAAAAAGGTGTGTGCACACCCTTTGGAAAGGGAATATACATTTTACTCACACTCCCATAAAAGTTACTCCCGAACTGATTATTTTGTAATTTCTGGGATAAGCGTTAATTTAGTTGTGGATTGCGAAATAGGTATAATGGCCTTAACAGACAATGCACCAGTGGAGTTACACATAGATTTAAAAGTTGAAAAAATTGTCGAGGCAGATGGAGACTCAACTCAAATATACTGCAGGATGAGCAATTTGTGGCAACATTAAAAGATGAAATACATTTTTTCTTAGATGTTATTATTGGAACTACGGCTCGGTTAGGCACTGTGTGGGATGCTTTAAAGGCTTTTATTAGAGGTAAATGTTTGGCTTATAGTTCTAAAAAAGTAAAAGAAGATAGAGAGAAAATATTGACTCTGGAAAAGCAGATAAATAATTTGGAAAAACAGCTGGTAGAAAACTATGAGGAGAGTAGGTTTAGGAGAATATGTCAAATAAAATTTAATCTCCATGAAATTTATAATAAAAAGGCAGCATATGCTCTGTTTAGACTTAGAACAAATTATTATGAAAATGGAGAAAAAACAGGACAGTTATTGGCTGGACAACTTAAGCGACTGGAGAACCAGAGGGTGATCACAGCAATTAAAAAAGATAAGCTAATGACATCTTCTTCTGATATTATTTTCAAAATGTTTTATGAGGATCTTTATACATCTGAAAATGTATCTAGTGCAGAAGAATTAGAGTCCTTTTTTGATAAAATAACCATACTAAAAATCTCTCAGGAAGGAAAAAATAGACTGGAGGCATCTATAACAGAAGCTGAAATTAGAAAAGCTGTTACCAGTATGAAAACTGCAAAGTCACCTGGTATCGATGGCTTTACAACTGAATGATATCATAAGTATGCCCCCTGAAGGTTTTAACCAAGCTATGATAACACTCCTACCTAGTGTTGTAGTCAAGACCACCTAACCCGAGACCGAGACAAGACCAAGACCAGAGTGTATCGAGACCGAGACAAGACCAAGACTTTTAGGGTCCAAGACCAGTCGAGACCAAAACCGAGGGAGGGCGAGACCGAGACAAGACCAAGACCAGTGCCTGATGCTACATGACCTAATAAAATATTAAACATGATCAAAATCACTTCTCAAATTGATCTGAAAGATCCACATTCCCATAAAATCATCCTGATAGTAAACACTCACAGCTCAAATAAATATAATCATCTTTATTTAATACTCCTGGGTAACTTCCATCATTTATCACAGAATGTAAAACAATTATTCATAGTTCATCACAATAGTCTGAACTTTTCTCTGCCTTTCATAAACAATGCATAAAGTTGTGTTGTTTTTAAACCAACAATCTTTGTAAAAATGGATGCTTTTTCAAAACCACATAGCTAAA
>JASGAU010409918.1:0-16957 GCA_030220045.1 Australoheros facetus
GTGTGTGTGTGTGTGTGTGTGTGTGTGTGTGTGTGTGTGTGTGTGTGTGTGTGTGTGTGTGTGTGTGTGTGTGTGTGTGTGTGTGTGTGTGTGTAAACAACAAAAAACAGAAAAAGAGTAAAACAGTGTTGCCAAGAACAAGAGTTTAGAGGCCAAATGCATAGATTTCTTACCTTTTTTTTTCCCGTTTCTTTAGAAAAAAAACCAAACTAAATCTGAGGTCGTCTGTCTTCTGGTGTTTCAGTATAAATTCTGATCTCAGCAGCTTCTTTTGTTTCCTCTTTTTACTTTCTCTGTTGTTCACACAGCCACTTATATCATGGTAGAAAAGGAATGAGGAGTGTGTACTTTTAAAACAAGTTAAACTTGTTAAGTCAGATATGTCATCACTGGTAATTGTTGTTCTTTTTATTTCATTTTGTTTTTCTTTAGTGTCTGTTCAGGAAAGTTTAGAGAGGAAGTTTGGCAAACAGGGAGGACCCATCCCCATCGTACCTACTGCTGACTTCCAGGCCAGAGTCGCTGTAAGTAATTTAATGTCACTGAAGAAAGCTCTCACAGCTACGCCTAATCTTTTTACCCTGACAGACCTACTCAGTGAAGAAAGCAGTATTAATATGGACTGGTTGTGGTTTACAGCATGAATGAGTGATCTAAGCTGTTATGAAACTTGACAGAAAACAACTTTTAGGCACAATATGAAGACCAATCATCCAAACTTCAGACTGCATTTCTTTGTATCCACACAATGTGCTCTCAAAGGTTGAAGCAAACCAGACGAATTGTTACTGAAAAAAGTATCAAAGGTATACATGTATGAAAAAAATCAATGAGTGCTTCCTGACCCGAACCACCTCAGAATCCGCTGGTTTTATTTATTTTATCTTTTTCGATAAATTGTAGCATCAGTATCATGGGATATACGATACATCGGATACAGAATAATAGAAACAAGCATTGGTAGCCTGGCTGTTTATTTATTTAATACAGTAAAGTAATTATGGGGAAAAAAACCCAGCTGATATTGATAATGTCAGGTGGGAACTTCTCAGGTTTAGTTGATCTTTACATTGAATGACTCATATATTCATATGTTCATTTATTACAGAGATGATATTCCTGCTGCAAAGTTTAGAGACTCACAGTTCGAAAGACAACTTTTAGTCTGTTAGTGTTTGTTGATACCAGCTTTATGCTACAATCTGAGAGAATAATGAAGCACTTCTCCTCCTACTTTCCAACAAAACATTCATGTGTTACCCAAACACTGCACCCATGGCAGCTCATTCATTGTGGGCCTCACCTTTTTATATATATACCTGCATCAGTGCTGCTAAGTTAAAGCTTGTGGTCAAATGAGGGCAAATGCATGACAGACCCAGAAACGTGTTTCAAGGAACCACAACATTCAACTCTGAAACCTCAGCAAAACCTTAGACACGGTTCAGATTTGAATGTGTTTCTGATGGTGCAGACATGAATATGGAGAGACGTCACCACGCTCAACCAAGTTTTTGCTGCTTTAATTATCCAGAAGTAAAAATTTCAATTTTTTTAAACCTCATTATTGGAAATGAATCAAAGTCCTCCCACGTGTCTCTTATCAATTGATTATGTCGGTGGAGTTATTATTTATTTATATTTTTCTTACTGGCAGAACGGCTATCTGCTGTCATGACTTTATGAAATCTGCCAATTTGGAATAACAAACATAAAAAGATAAAACAAATTTTTTCTTGTTTCAATGTTGTACACATACCACAAGGTACCAGAGTGTTGAAATAACTTCCACATGAAACAGATTTTTATCTATAAAGGCAAACAACCCAGCTGATTATGTATTTATTAATGATTTCTTTTTATTCACTTATTGATTATTAATTCAATAACTGTTTTACTACTCCTCAGACTGATGTAGGGTTAACACTGTCATCCTTTACAGGGTGCCTCAGAGAAGGACATTGTTCACTCTGGCTTGGCTTACACTATGGAGAGATCTGCTCGGGTAAGTGATCATGCAGGAGTGTTAGAGGTGTGCTTCCCCTTTATTTCCTCTTTGCTCTTATGGCCTGTATTTCACCAGGAAAAACTAGTCCAACTAGATAAAATATCAGGCACAGTGTTTCCACCTGTAAGCAGGTACAACCTGTTAGGCCCATGCTCATCAAGTTCTGTTTAACAATGCACACTTAACTTTTAGAGGTGCATCAGAGTGAAAGAGTAAGGACAAAAAGGACAGAACACAAATTACAGGAAAGAGAAGACTCAAGTTAATATGCAGTAGTGGCTGATGAATCATGGGAAGTATTCCAGGAACCTAACCCTATAGCAGCACAACTGATCCAGCACCAGCTATAAGCTTTATCAAAAAGGAAAGTTTGATGCCTAATCTTAGAAGTCGAGGGTGTTTAATTCCTCAGTGTGAACTGGGAGCTGGTCCTACAGGAGTCTTAGTTTTTTAACTGCTCTGCAAAGGTTAACCAAAAACACCAAAGGCTCCAGCACTCAAAGGAAGCCTTGAATTGACTGACCCTTGTTTTATAACATCATCAGTAAATGTGCCTCTGCTTAATGAGGCCAGTGCTAACATTATTAGACTGTGAATAAAATCCAAGACTGATTTGCTGTGCAGTCCTTTTGTCTGCACATATGTCTCTGTTTAATTTGATGAACATGGTACAAACCCTGTTCCATATTTCCTGTTCAGTTCTTGATTAACATATTCCAAATTATTCGGACTTCTAGAATGACATAACCTGAAGGAACTATTACACAAAGTTGGTCAACTGGGGCTTTGTTGTTGTTGCACTTTCACAGCTTCTTCCTTTAAGGCCAAGCAGCTGTTACCCACCGAACAAAAACAATCTTAAAAAAAAAAAACTTTAAAGCCATCTTTGAAGAACAGAGATATTTGAATAAAAAATGAAAAGTTAAAAACTTCAAGAAAAATACTTTTTGTGTCTCTTCAACATCTCTGCAAACTCTTCAGAGGACCAGGAGATACAAACACAGACCCTTCTGGAGGCAGCAGCACTGAGCTGTGTCATTATACTGTCCAGAGGCTCACACAAATAAGCTGTTCTGCCATTCAACATGCAGTGGACTCTGTTGTTGACATGATGTGACACTGATCACAACCATTTCTCAACCGAATAAAATGTCAAAACAAAAATTCCAAAGATAAATGTCGGCATTTTGAAAACAGCAGTTCACTATTCAAACAAATGACTGGCCAACCAGATTTAACCAGAAAAGAGTGTCCACAGATATGTGGTACTTGTGGGTGTAGCCTGCATGTATAACCTGTTTGTTTTTTCTTTTGTAGCAAATCATGCGCACAGCAAGCAAGTACAACCTCGGTCTGGACCTGCGGACAGCTGCTTACGTGAACGCCATCGAGAAGGTCTTCAAGGTCTACAACGAGGCTGGGCTCACCTTCACATAAATGGCTGACAAGGATCCGCACTACTCTCCCTTCCTCCACCCTCCTGCTGTCGATGGCCGTCTCCTGCCTTCCTCCACCTCTAAAAACAGCCTTCAGAACATATCAATGTTTACCGCTGCTCCTTGGCTCCTTTCACGCGCATGCAGCGACACACTGGCTTGCCTCGTAGTTGTCTCATGATCTTTGTGCTGCCATTCTATCTCTGCAGTGCTTTTTAAATATTGTCTTGTTCTTGTTTTTGCCTGAGGTTATAGACAAACAGACAGAAGACACCATCCCATAAACATATATAAATGTTTGTTAGGCAGCCACGTTTTTAGCTCTGTTTAATCGCTGAATGCATGTGTGACCCTCCTGTTGCAGCTGTTTCAGTTGACAGCACTACAGATGCCTTCTTTTAAAAGGTCTCCTCTAAAAGGGAGATTGCCACTTCTGTCTAATTTTAATTCAAAGGGATGTAGATTTAAGTTCATATGAGTAAGAGAAAATAGTGCTTTTGTTACTCTTGAGTGTGTCTTCTCACTTTTGAGGTGTGAAAGTTATAGTGATGTTGCCAAGCTTTAGAATTCACAGCAAGGATTTATTTCTTCATAGTTGGTCTTCTGTTCCTCATCCCGCTCATTTTTCTGCCTTTCCTGTTGCTTCATCTTAAATGCAGCTTCTCCTCGACTCCTCCGCTGGCCAAGACAGAGGAGCTGGGATGGGCCGAGGTGTCACTGTGATCACCCAGTCCCTGGCTGAGTATTCCTGTTTAACTGTCCAGCTCCTCAGCATTGCAGTTATTTTTGGAGGAAATTACATTTTTATTTTTACTATATTCATTTTTTTTTTTTTTTGGAAACAAAAATAAAATGTTCAGATACAAAAATTACTGGTGTTCATTTCCTGATGTGCTGATTCCTGTAGTTTTATGAGAGTTGGCAATAAGACCTAGAGGAGGGGATTGGACAGAAATGTGCGTAGTGGAAAAACACTAAAATGTTTGCCATTTTTAAAATATTCATAGTATCAAGAATTGGTCAATTAAATCATTCTTATATAGCACTTTTCTACGCTGCTCCAGCATTCAAAGCGTGTTATACTACAAACCTCATTCACACACACACACTCATGCACATTTTTCCTAAGCATAAATGCTTTCCAACATTCATACACACTCCAGTTACTGCATCAGGAGCAACTTGGGGTTCAGTATCTTGCCCCAGAACACTTTGGCATGTTGACTGGAGCAGCCAGGTATCAAACCACCAACCTTCCAATTAGTAGACAACCTGCACTACCTGCTGAGCTACAGCCATACTGTGTGCTTCTGGACATTAAATCTTAGCCTGTTCTTTTCCCTTTAAATGGTGCCATGGGTGCAACCCACAAAATGCATTTGTGGGTTGCACCCATGAAAAACGTCCCAATCTTCTCTGTCAGTGCAAAACAGCTTATTTTGCTATTAACTCTTGTTTGGTGGTGTTTATTGGATTGGATGATTGCTGGCTGAAGGATGGGATGCCATCCCACAGCAGTGTGTGACCAGCATGAGAAAGAGGTGCCAGGCTTTTCTGGCTGTTTATGGTTCTCCCACATGCTACTAGTACTGAGGCTGCTATTTGTTAAATTAATAAATTGTTAAATTGCCAATATGTATTTTTTCTTCAGACTTTAATCATCCGATCCAATAAACAACATCAAACAAAAATCAATAGCTGTATTTCACTCTTTCACAGAGAGGAGCTGGGAGATTTCACACCTTTCTACAGTCAGTATAAGTCACAAAATCAACTTTAAAAAAAAGTCACTGCTCATTCACGATTTTGTTCATAATTTCCTTAGACAGAATTTATAGGAGTAGAAGGCTTTGGTCTTGGTGGCCTCAGAATCTCATGCAGCCATTTAGGAGGGGTTCAGAGTAGAACCGCTTGAGACAGGTGAGGTGGTTTGGGCATCTGCCTCTTGGTGAGGCCGGGCATGTCCTACTGAGAGGAGGCCCCGGGGCAGACCCAGGACACACTGGTGAGATTATATCTCTTGGTTGGCTTGGGAACACCTTGTGGGTCCCCCTGGACGAGCTGGTGGAGGTAGCTGGGGGGAAGGGGGTTTGGGCTTCTCTGCTTAGGCTGCTGGCCCGGATAAGTGGAAGAAAATGAATGGATGGATGATCACTGCTCTCATAAGAAAAACTCCAGCTCATAAACCATTATGATTTAGTTTGTATTCAATTTGATGATAAGAATTAGTTAATTTAATTATAGCCTCCGTGAAGCTGTCTGTCACACCTTTCTTTTGAAACACCTGTTATGATGGGTTCAGGCCTGTATGAATAATAGACTTTGTGCTTTATTGGTGAGGAGAGCTTGAGGGTGCTCATTTAAGGAAAAAACTAGTATTGAAGTCAGGATCTTGTAGTTCAGTGTGTTAAATCATGTACTATGGGGCGTACTACTGTAAACTTTTTTTTTACACATATACTAAGGAAGTGTTTTCCTAATCTTCAATCAGTTCTTGCTTTGAAATTCAGTTTTGATGTATGCTTAGCAAATAATTTCACAAAATGATTTCTTTCATCGTTTATTACAGTGTCCCTGACAGAAAAGTGACTCATTAATAATCAAATCTCAAAGATATATTTTCAGTATATTTTCAGTGGTTAAACAGAAATGAAGACTTTTCCAAACAGACAGATATAATGACAATTCGATTGAGTTCAATTTTATTTATATGGCTCCAAATCACAGTAAACAGTCGCCTCAATGTGCTTTATATTGTAAGGTGAGAACCCTACAATAATACAAAGATAAAAAAAATGTACCTGAATGCTGGTGGTGTGACGGTGTCTTCCTCTCGACCACATTAGCAATTAAAGACTGATCTTCAGATATGAGAGGGACTCAAACTACCACCTGCTCAGTGAGGACAGAACAGCACTTCTTCAAACCTACAGACTGAAAGCGAGTGTCCTGTAGTCCTGACAGAATCAAGATACACCGCCTTTACATTTTATTTTATATTTGTACTTTAACTGACACATTCTAAAACAGTACTGCATGTAAAGAATAGCAGAATAAGGATTACAGAAGTATTGCAAATTAGAATAAAATATCCAGTAATTTTTAAACACAAGAACAAAAAAATGTAATAATCAGTTATTACTACTTCAAACCCCCCCATTCAACAGAAAACTGAGCCTCTGCCGTTCCCTGCTTGTTCCAACATCTTACTGCACTGTTTCTGTTCGCCCTGTTACTCTGTTTCAGAATCAGATTCTTCAATTCTCATTTGTTCCAGTCTTCTCCTCATCTCTTCCTCTCTTCTCTTGTCTACATCTTGTCTAATTTGGTCAAACCTGTCCTCAAATGTCTCAAGGTTTTCTTTGTTACCTTGAATCAAAATCTTTCCACTAGGAAACACAGACATGGTGCCTCCATCAGAGAGCTCAAGTTTGAGTTTGTTGGCCATGTGAATGCGTCTTGATCCAGGGTAGGCTGCTTCTATTGCATCTCTGAAGTTGTCTCCAGAACGGGTGAAGAAAATGAAGTTGCATCTTGTGCCAGCTTGATAAATGTCTTCATAGAGAATCTCTGGGTTTTTCATCAGCGTTTCTTGTTTGAATGTTTTCTTCTTCTTCTCTCTCATTCCTTCAGGGTAGTCAAAACAACGTGCATGCGTCTGTAATAACACATAAAAGAAGATCGTTTTTATGCAATTTAATATTCCACTGATTAACTATAAATAAAATCAACACTTGTAGATATGATATAGTGAAATTTCTCTTGATGTGGTGTTCTACACTGAGTTCTAACCAACTTCCTGTTAAAAGGGAGTGTTTCCTTGCACTGCTCTTGTAGAAGTTTGGCAAGCAGGGAGGACCCATCCCCATCACACTTACTGCCACCAACAATCTTTTTCTTTCTGAGTGTAATGTGAGTGTAATGTAGCAGGCATTGCCTCCAGATGGTCAAATGTTCCCAATTTAATGTCACCAAAGAAATCTGTTGCCATCTTGCACCAAATCAGCATTTATGTTTTACAAACCAGCTGTCAGACATATTCAATGGAAGGAAGCATCGGAGCCTGAAGCAGCCTGTATGCTTAGTAATACTAAAGATGTCTTTTTGGAACATAGTTTTCAGCATGAATGAGTGACTGAAGCTGCTGGGAATGACAGATTTTTTTTTTTTTGGGATCCACAGGAATGCTCTCCATGTTTGAAGCAGATCAGATAAATTATTATTGAAAAATCACGGGACAAACACATACACTTCCTTCTATGAGAAATCAGTGAGTGTTTCCCAACCCTTACTCCCACAGAATCAGCTGGATAACTCCTGCATATTATTTAAAAGCCATGCACATTTTTACCTTTTATACAATGTAAACAGTCTGACTTACAGGCCCTTGAAGTATAGTACAAGTCAAAAATGTGATCACACTCCTTCAGTCCAGCTGGTGTTGAACTTTAGACTGGGTTGAAATTCTGAGCTTTTTATCTCACAGTATGTTTTCCAGCATTTTTGAGCTGCCAGTACAGGAGACAGCCACATGAAAGTGAAAAACACATTTAAGCTCTTAAACCAAAAATGGCAGCCCTCCAAGTGTCACAATCTAAATTCAGTTTTCTTCAGCATTTATTTTCTATAACCAACTCTGAGCATCAATATCATGGGATATATCATAGTATCAGTAATTTCAATACACCAATTTAATGTCTATGACAGAGTAACAGAAACAGGCACTGGTACCTTCTTTATGAATACTTAAGATATTGTTTAAAAAAAACTCAAGCCTGTTGATTTTGAGGGAGTCATGTGGCATCTTTTCTCAGAATTGGTTGATTTTATTTTATGCATATATATATAATAGAGATACCTGTATTTATAGTGGAGATTGGGAGATACTACTACCGCTCTATTTAATGATGCACACAGAGAACATAATTATTGTGTCACAGTAAAACAATATGATTGGTTTGAAATGGGTTTGGAAATCATTATAGAAAACCAGCTCTAACCTTTCCAGGTTTGAGTGGAAGTTAAGGGTGACACGGTGGTACAGTGGTTAACATTGTCGCTTCACAGCAAAAATGTTGGGCATTCAAACTGGGGGCTTTCTGTCTGTGTGGAGTCTGTGGGGGTTTCTCCTTCTGCTGCAGTCCAAACTCATTTTTGTTTATGCGTCTGATTGGGTTAATGTGGCTGTAGGATAAAGTGCTTCAAAAGGCTGGCAAGACTAGAAAAACTACACAAAACCAATTTAATGTTTTTATTCATTTCATTTATATAACACAAAGCAGTCATCTCAAGGCACTTTGTATTGGTGAGGAAACAATATTAGAGAGAAAGTTCCAGTGATCCCACAATCCCAGTGAGGAAGAATTACCTCTTTTTAACAGGAAAAAACCTCCAAGAAATCCGGCTACCTGCTGTGACTGGTGGGGGTTAGGGGAACCAGGAAAGAGGTGGACAAGGTAGAGTAAGGACAAAAAAAAACAAACAGGACAGAACACAAACTACAGGAGACAGAAGACAAAGTTTAATGATGTGCAGTAGAGAGGGTGTCTGTGTTCTGCACATAAACTGAGAGATGGTTCCAGAGGAGACTTTACTTAAACTTAGTCAACCAAAACCACCAAAGGCTCCAACACTCAAAGGGAGCCTTGAATTGTATGACTTTTGTTTTATAAGAATATGAGCTAAATATAGATCTGATATTTGGTCTGCTTAATGAGGCCAGTGCTAACATTATTAGTCAGACTATGACTGGATAAAGTCCTGAACTCATTTGCTGTGTAGTCATTTTTGTAAAGATGTATAACTTATTCCAACTTGTTCTGACTCCTGGAATGACAGACTCTGAAGGAACTCAGTTTTTTCTGCATTTCCTGCAGCTTCACTACAGTTATCAGTAAGAGCTTGTGGCGGGAATCGCACAACAATGCGAGCAGTGGAAAACAAAAGGAAAACAGCACAAAAACACTTATTGCAGCACACACACCCACACACAATGCAGTCCCTACAATCTGCACAGTCACTATTTTTTGTAATCACCTGATCGTATATTTTATTTCATTTTTTGCCTAATGAAGGTATAAAAAACCCCCCCACAACAGCTCAACTTCACCTCATGCTCCATCTTTCTAGAGTTCTGCCTGATGATGTCGATCACGGTTCTGTATTTTCATGTTTTCCATTTTTTCAGTTAAATTTCTTAGTGATATGTGATTCTCTTGAAACCATTTCTTAAAATCGTTCCTCTCTGTCTCTGAGCCAGATATCACAAATTCTCCAGTAGAATAGCTCATAATTGTGCCTTTCTTGGTTTCCAATTTGATACTGACTAGTGTTTCTTTTGGGTTAAGTTTTTCTATTAATTTCAACCATTCTGGTCGCTCTGTACTATAAAACTGCAATTTGTCTTCTTTCCCACTTCTTTCACTGATAAAGAGAATGTCTGGATTAGCCATGCGTTCCTCTCTCTTCTTCTTTTGTTCACTCTTCATTCTTTCATATTCTCTTACTTCAGGTCTTGCTTCTATTGGGTTTTCCATATAGAGTCTCACAAACTCCTGCAGAGAAACACAAAGAAATCTGTTGGTTTGTTACTTCTACATTCAGAGGTGATTTTTTCTTTTCCTTTTTTGTTTATGCACTAATGTGATGAGTTTTGCCTAAGACTTATGCAGTGAAATTATCGAACGAATAGCAGGCTTGGGACATTTTGTGCGTCATTTTAACAAATATCAACTATGCGTGCTGAGGTAATTTGTGATGTGCAATTTAAAGTCAGAACATCAGTAATGCAGTTGCTCATCCGGATTATGATCCATCACAATTCACAAATTATTGCCTGTAAAATGAGAAATGTGTCCTTGACCTTAAGCACAATTTGGGTGGAGATGCTTTAGCTAATCACCGTGATCCCCTAGATCCCAGTCAGAATTACAATCAATCAGTCAATCAATCACAGATACTCCTGATCTCAACTTATGTGTATAACACACAGCTGTCAACAGAATCAATTTCTTCCATTTCAACCTCTCCACCACCTCGGGCAAGACCAAAGAGGCCTGCTCAAGGGTGGAATAAGCTACAAGACCATCAGCAAGAAGCTTGGTGAGAAGGCTGTTGGTGTGATTATTTGGAAATGGAAGAAATATAAACTGACCATCATTTACCCTGAGCCTGGAGCTCCATGCAAGCTCTTGCCTCATGGGGTGAGGATGATCATGAGAACGGTGGAGGAACTGCCCAAAACTATTTGGGAGGATGTAGTTAATGATCTGAAGGCAGTTGGGACCACAGTCACCAAGAACACAATATGCTCTAGAAAATCTGTAGAGGGAGCTGAAGCTTCAGCCAAGCATCAACCAAGAAACCTAAAGAGAGAGTTTCCTTAAAGAGGAGTGGGCTAAAATCCCTCCTGAGATGTGTGCAAACCTGGTGACCAACTGCAAGAAACATCTTGATGTTTGCTTGCCAAAAAGGGTTTCTCCACCAAGTGGTGGAGGGTCCTGGAAATACCTCCCCCGACATTAAGAGGAAGAGAAAACAGCCAAAACAAAAACAATAAGCTCTACATATTCCAACTTGTGCAGCTGAACAGCATGAAATCATTCACTTTGTATAAAAGCCTCAAATTTCTAATGTATCTGTCATGGCAGGTGGTGTGAGTGGCAGGCAGGAGGAGACCCCAGGAAGCAGACCCAGACGAAGGCTCAAAATAAAAGTGGATTTATTACAAAAACTATAACCAAAAACCAGGACGCAGGAACACAGACAGCGCAGCAAAACTCACAAGGGAACAACACTAGGAACCAACATCAATGACGCAACAACAGGTACTGAAAACACTGGGCTTAAATACATGGGGAACTGACGAGGAAACAGGAAACAGGTGGGAACACAGGTGATGCTGATTACAAGACTGGGGGATGCAAAACTGAAAACAGACAGGCAGCAGAGGGAGACAAAAACACAGACTAGACACCAGGAAAACAGAATACCAAAACAACCTGGGAACTGAAAACACAGGAGAGTCAAAACTTAACACAAAACGCTGGGCAGAATGCCCAGGACATGACAGTATCAATTTGTTGTTCCAGTAGGCCTATTAGTAAAACATCACAATATAACTGTAGTTAATCCCTATTAATCTATAATATTACTGTTGTAACCCTGGCTGTCAATTGTCACACACACCACTCCATTGCACCATTTTATATTCATAAAAAAAGTTTTGAACAACTGCATTAAAATCATAAAAATACAAGCACATTTAAGCTCAAAAGAGGCAGACTTACAACAACACAAATTAGATTTTTGTTATGATTCTGCTCTCCCTGCCTACCCTACTGCCTTTCACCTTCTTGAATCTGACATACATTTATAAAAATTCAGCTTTCAGGCCCTTCTTCTGTGGAGCCAGCTCCCAGTTTGGATTCAGGAGACAGACACCCTCTCTGTTTTTAAGATTAGGCTTAAACTTTTTCTTTTATGATCAAGCTTATAGTTAGGGCTGGATCAGGTGACCCTGAACCATCCCTTAGTTATGCTGTAATAGGCCTAGGCTAGCCGGGGTTACTAGTGTTTGTTTTCATTCACCTCTTTTTACTCTGTTTATACCCCACTCTGCATTTAATAATGAGTTCTCTTCCACAGCATGTCTTTTGTCCTGTCTCTCGCCTCTCAGCTCCAACTAGTCACAGCAGATGACTGCCCCTCCCTGAGCCTGGATCTGCTGGAGGTTTCTTCCTGTTAAATGGAGTTTTTCCTTCACAATGTCACAAAGTGCTTGCTCATAGGGGGTCGTTTTGATTGTTGGGTTTACTCTGTAATTACTGTAGGCTCTTTACCTTACAATCTTACAATATAAAGCACCTTGAGGTGACTGTTGTGATTTGGTGCTATATAAAATTGAATTGAATTGAAAATTGTACACCTTAGAAATAACCAGTAGTTAATGAGTAATAAAGAAAAAAAAAAAGACTGTTTAAGTAACTTTTTAATTTATTCATAATTGTTTGCTCACCAGAGCATTTATGTTCTCACCTGCGCAGCTGCAGCACCTGATGTCGCTCCCTCGCCCTCTCTGTGAAGAAACCACATCATCAAAAAAAAAGTTACACACTTCTGGACAACTCTTACATGTTCTTTAGCCTCCACAGCATTTTAACTCTGTCACCTCATTACCTGTTGTCTTGTGCCTCCTCTTCCCCCACATGGTCTTCCCCACTGCGATTTTCATTTTCTTGGACCTGATACAAATGTGAAATTAAAACTTGTTGGATGATGAGAACCTACTAGTAGCTCCAGTAAAAGTAGTTGCTAGCCTGTCTTACAGTTCAGCTAACACAATGACAGCAGGAAACAACACTTTCATTTAATTATTTGACCCGTGAGCACAGAGATAAAGCAGTAGCACAGCTCCTGATGTGAAGAGACTTTTTTTTTCTGTTGATCAACCAGCAGCTGGTCATTGTTGGAAAAAAAAAAAAAAGAAAAAACATTTTTTCACCAGTTTGTTTTTACACCAGTTAATAGTTTGCATCCATAATTATGAGTTCATATTTGGAAGGAGGGCATCTTGAATTGATTTTCCAAACTTGGTGATCTCACAGCTGAACTTTGCTCTGCAGTTTCTTCATGCAGAGAAGATCAGTCTCAATGCATGCATCATATCAGCATATTATAGGAAACCTCAAAGCTCACTTATTTTATGCCATTTGTTTGTATTCAGTGCTTACATTTTCAGGAGCGTTTCTTTGCTGTTCTGCCATTGTAGACTCAGTTTAGTGCTTCCTGAGGGCAAAAGACAAACCTCAATTATCATTCATATCACATGCAGTATGTTCATTCACAGTTCATTATTAAATCTAACCAACTTAAAAGTTATGACAAATTCATGGTAGACACTTTGATACACCCATTTTTTAAAATTAATAACATTAGTAATAACATTAGTGTACTCCAATGTACACATAAAGTAACCAGGGTGCAGAAAGTAAAAACAAAGAAACTGTGAATTAGAGATGAATAAAATGATCTATACTTACTCAGTCTGGTGTTTCAGGCACAGTCTGAAATTTTGCTGTTTCAGGAGTTCAGTCCAAAAGCAATGACCTCCTCACAGCTTCTTTCCCTCTTTTATACTGTCTCCCCTTTTTTCTTTTTACATACAACAGACAAATGTAATGCTGTAAAACTAGTTCAACTTGACAAACCATCAGGTCCACACACACACACACACACAGACACACAGACACACAGACACACACACACACACACACACACACACACACACACAGTATTCTAGTATAACTATATATTATGTATAAAATGTATTTATGATATTTACAATAATTTTACAACCTCAAGCTCGACTGGCTAATGTTACTTCTAAAAGTGACTTGTACAAGAAATATACACATGAAAATTTTCATTATAAACCACTCAATTTTATGCCAAAACACGTTGTTACAATCTGGATCAAAAATCTCTGGTTTTGTCAACACAATTTTGATTGTATAAACTCGGAGCATCAATATTAAGATATATCAAAGGCAAAACTGCATCAATTTTATGTCTCTGACATAGACGAGCAGAAACAAGCACTGGTACCGTGGATGTTTGATCTTTGTGTGGTTGCATTAAAATGACTAAAATCAATGCACAAAATAAATAAATAAAAATAAACAATTAAGGACATTTCTGATTCTAAATCAGATTTCTTAGAGTTGGCTCATTTATGTGGAATAACACACATGGGCAAAGAGAAATGATTTTATTTATTGTGGAGATATAGAGATCTTGATCCTGCTGCAGAGTCTGTAAAGATACATGCATGGATCTAGTTGAGGTGGTTCGGGCATCTGACTGGGATTCCTCCTGAATGTCTCCTATGTGAGGTGTTCTGCCGGGAGGAGGCTCCTGGGAGGACCGGGCTAGAGAGGTAAGATCGCTCGGCTGTCTTGGGAAAGCCTCAGTTTTTCCACGTGCTGCAGCTCCAACTAAAACCAGTAGCTGTCACCTTTACCCTTTCTGTTCCAGCCAATGAAAACAATGCAGATATATAAAGATATATATTTTTAGAGTTTTACAGCCAGGTTAGCTATAATTGTGCATGTTTGGTTAATTCTGAGTAAGAAAGCAGAAAAGGAAAAGCATTCAAAGGCTGGGTTAATGTAGACTGTGAGATCACAATTAATGAAACTTTTCAAACTCTTCAAATAAATTCTTGACACCGTAGCTCGATTTCAACAAAACCTTTTTAATTTCATTGGTCCTGTTTATAAAATCAGCGAGTCTGCTTTGATGCCAACTTAAACGTGGTGTGTGAATCGTGTTTGTGTATTTGCTGAGGGATTTGTGATTGTGTGCTGTTTGGTACATGTTGTGTATTGTGATGCATACGTATGTGTGTGTGAATGTAAAATTGCTTGTTAAGGCAACATGCAGTCATCAGTTTCCATTGGCTTCAAAGTAAGAACACACAAACCAGGCCCAGACACAAACACACACACACACACACATTTTGCTGGCTAAATACGTTCTGTGTTAACACACACACGTGGCCACGCTCACATACAGTACATATTGACGCACACAATTTTGCAGGGCAGGCGTAGCAGTGTAAGGTGGCGTAACACTGAGTGACAGGAGAATGGAATGATCTGATTGGCTGAGACAGTTGAGGGGCGCAAGCTTCAGTCCAGCCAGATTCAGATAGTGTGAAATAAAAAGCATCCTTAAAGCCAGAATTCAAGCTGTGCACAGAAAAACACATAAAGCTGATCTAAGTTTTAACCCAAACCTTCATTATGGTCTTTTAATGCTGAATAATAATAATAATAATAATAATAATAATAATAATAATAATAATAATAATAATAATAATAATAATTTTCTTACTGAAATCTGAGCAACTGACAAATGTCCCATCTGCTTGTTTCTCTCAATGATTTGCCAAACAGTGTTACAAAGACTAAAAAGCAACTACACAACAGCAGAAGTTGAAAAGTCATTTTGAACATTTTTTTTCACACCATTCAGTGCAGATGTTTTTTTGTTTGAATTTCCCTTGAAATAGCTTTAAATTTGACTGTTTTAAAATCTTATTGCCCCAGCTATGGAGACAGCCATGGCCAGAGTCATTCTTCAACTTTGGCACAATCATTCACTTTAAGTTAAAGTTAAGTTTAAGTTAAGTTTAAGTTAAAGTTGTTAGTCAAAGGTAAAATTCACAATGACCTCACAAAAGTTGTTTTTGCCCTTAACTCTAGAATTCATGTTCTAATTCTATCAAACTTTTACACAAATGTGCAGCTGGACAAAATAATAAAAGAGGACATCTTCTCTATGAAGCCATAATGTTCTGCAAAGCCACTTTTTTAAAGTTGTGGTTAAACAGAATAAGTGAGGGACACGGCAGGAGTTGGATGCATAGGAGTACAACCGCAAGGTGCCAATTCTAGTCAATTTTTTCTCTATATGTAGGTTTATTTTGAAAAACCTTAGAGCAAATATTTAAACCAACATCCTTTTTGTAAATATATTCTAATTTGAATGCACAGCAATCAAATGTGTTGCAGATGTGTGATCTTCTTTTAAATTTAATCAGCTTCTTTAGTTTCTGAGTGCTGGGTCGGGCTGGGAAAAGGAAGATTTCTGGAATTTCTATAAATCTAAATTTAATTATTTAATGATAAGAAGCTTGTTTTTATTATTATTATTATATATATATATTTATTTGCTCAGGAACCTTCCCTGTCAGTCAAATCTAATTAAACATAAATTTAATTAAACATGCATCACCTGAACACATGTCAGGTTGCTGCCCTGACAGATGAATATAGTCCACTGCTTCCACTGTAATAACCTAAATGCTGAGCAGAAACACTCACTAAGCCACACAAAGCTACACAGAACAGCTGCTATGCTATATTTAACAACACATTACGAGTCATTCTACACATCTGTTCATGCAGTCTACTGTGACTAACTACTTCACATGTAACTTTGACGTCCTCAGTGTGCATTTGCCTGCACGAGCCTCTGAGATTTGCTTTAAACAGCAGTAGCTACAACACATGCACACGCATACATAAGCTAACACGGACACACGGGCACGCTGACTGCAGCTCATGCACCCTCTCAGGCCCTGCCTCAGTCACACAGTGAGTTATTGTTCAGGTGGAATGCAGAGGTCTAAGTGTACTCACACACCCAGAATTTTATTTTCCTCAAGCTGTCACTCATTTGCCCAAATTCCAGTCAGTGCCATTACGGCATGTACTGTATGTGAGTGTTTCGTGTGTGCCTGATGATGGTGTGTTTCTTTTTGTTTTTGTGTACGTGTGTGTTTGCGTGGGAGATTTTACTGCGGGTTCATCAGTATGTAGTGGAGCAACAACACCAGGATCATATCAGGACGGCACTAACACACAGATGAGGCGGGGGTACGATGGGCAGTGGAGGAAAAGCTTCAGGCTGCATAAAATTAGAGGGGAGGAAAGATGGCGAGTGCCAC
>JASGAU010409920.1:0-30528 GCA_030220045.1 Australoheros facetus
AGTGTTGCAAAAAACTTGTTTGAAAAAATTGTCCTTCTAATACACCAAAACCAGTATGTGTGTGTGTGTGTGTGTGTGTGTGTGTGTGTGTGTGTGTGTAGGTGTAAAGGTTTCTTTAGCCGATGGGGTGTATGGCACCTCCTCTGTTTCATCCTCAAATAATCCTAATACTCAGGAAAGATTATCCCAATTTACTCTCTGGCTTCTTCTTTTTCTGTCTTCACTTTAACTCATCCCTTCAGCTCCACCGAGCTTCTACTGACTGAATCTATTTCCATGTGTGCAGTTTCAAGTTATTTTGAATCAAACCTCCCATTGCATCAGCTTTTTTTTCACAGGATTCTTGAACGTGATGCTTTCATGTGGATGTTATATTTGTCATAAATTGTAGCAGCAGATCACATCTAATAAACCACATCTATTTTTCTTGTTCATAATAATAATAATAATAATAGGTTTTGCTTGACACTCTGCTTTGTGTTACAGCATTGAATGAAAAGCAGAATAAGGACTCGTTGTTAGCAAAACACAGAGCAGGATGCATTCAGCTGGATTTAATATAGGCGTTGACCTTCTGGAAACTGCTTGTTGCTGTTTTATTTAGATCTGATACATTTTATTGAAAGGGGACAATAAAGGATTTCATTGACACTCAGTGGGTTTGTGATTTGAACCAGAGACCTTTGGACAAGTTGAACCGAATTTAGTGCCTCTTATTTGTTTGCAGGTGGTGCTATATTTCTTTTTTCTCAATGATTTGCTACTGTTCATGCAATCCTGTGTTATTAATCGCAATTATGGCTAACTTAATGTTCACCTAAACCTTAGTATTGAGTCTGGGTGTGATGACTGGTGATTAAGTTGTAAAATTATGAATTTAAACTTGAATTTGGAGTTAAAAACAATCCAGTGGGGAACATAAATGAACACTAATCTGCAATAAACTCAAACGGTGCCAGTGAGAAACAGTGGAAAATGATCCCTGATGAAATTAATCTGATTGGAAGGCGGGTTAAACATTGTGCTAGCCGGAAGGATGCTGCAACAGAGGCAATGAATCTGTAGAGGGAAAATTTCATATGCTCCAGTGTAGTTCAAGACACACTTGACATCAGTAGCTGAACCCAGTTAAAGCTGAGAGGCAAAACATCTTTATTTTCTCAATTACTGCATGTTTCATAATGAAGGTTGTTCTGCAACATCTCATCTTCTCTCGCACACCCCGGAGACAGACAGAGATGCTGCTGCCCCAAATACTCACTCGTGCACCAAATATGGATTGAGCTGCTGCTGAGATTGTGCCATTTCTGCCTCCGGTTTGTTAAAAATGAGAGTGAACAGCTTTTTTCTCACCTTTTTTAAGAAAAGGGGAATTGAATAATAGTTTTTAAAGATTAACATCAAGTGCTGATTTGGGGCTGAGCACCACAGACAGCTGAAAGAGGCCAGTTCTTTCAAGGCCCAACATTCAGCCACCAGGGCTCATGGGAGATTATATTTGCTAAAGGGTATACAGTGCATTTATAAAAAAAATAAATACGTAAGTGATTTGGCTGTGTGTGAGCAAGTCACTGAATTCTGTCTTAAAACTGGTCCATGGTACAGTTAGCTATTGTTATATGATGAATATGGGCTAAAAGCACAGAGCTTCAGCTTTAATTGGAGGGGTAAGACTCAAATTGAGTTAGTCCAAAGAATTGGGTTAAGTCAACTAGTCATTCTAAGTTGGTCATAGGTGTGAATGGTTGTCTGTTTCTTTGTGTTAGCTCTGCAATAGATTGACAGCTTGTCCAGGGTGCACCCTATGACTGCTGGGATTGGCTCCAGCTCCCCCCGTGACCTTGAACTGGATAAGTAGAAGACAAAGGATGGATGGATTTTGCCTGCTGTCTGTAACCTAAAGAATGGGTTCAGTTCTTTGGGCCTTTCTGTCTTCAGTAGTAAAATGCACCTCCATTTGGTTGACATCAGGAATTTATTTTTTCTTTTACCATGGAAAGGATCCTATGATCATCCTCTGCTGCAAAATAGTCCCACGGTCTATAGTTTTGTCTTCACCACTGTACTACAGCTGTACTGGGTTGTAGTCTGGGATTTTTCTTTAACATAGAAAGGATTCCGTGATTACACACCACTGCAAAATATTCCATCCACTTCTTTACCTTCAACAACTCTGCTTTCACAGTATGTTTTGGCCCGATGCCCATTTTAACTGAGAAGTACTGACCTTACTGCAGGATTTGGATTAAAGTGAAAAGGAAATACACATCTATAAGCTCAAATGTTCATCTGAATCATCAGTCAAACATCGGTGCAGTTTTGTGAAGCATCATGTTGTTGTATTTTACAAGTAAAAATGGATGCTTACTCCTTACCCAAATTATCCTGACACAGGGTGATGTTACTTATAGAGTGTTGTTTCAGAGCTGCTCTGGCTGTTTGTTTTGTTGTTTTTTTTGCAGTGTTTGGTAATGTGTGTCTGGCGTTTCTGTTCTTCAGGCTCATGAATGGTTTGCAACTTGTTCTTAACCCTCAGAATTTCCCCTGAGGTCTTCTTTTTATGAAAAATGATCAGCGACACATTGTGAAGGGGTTTTATTTACCATGAAAAGGATCCTGCAGTCATCCACCACTATTGTCTTTTGTTTGTGTCTCGCTGAAGTCTTTTTCTACTGATGAGCTCACCAGTGTTGTGAGTGCATCAAAGTCTTGATTTTTCCTTTTTTTTTCAATGTCTAAGGATGGCCTGTTTGGTTTTCATTTAAAAGCTTCTTTGACTGCATGTTGCGGGTTCACAGAAACAGCTTCCAAATTAAACGTCACGACTGGAATCATATCCGGGGTTTTTATTTGACTGATTTATAATATGGCCCACATCTTTCCATGAAACATCTTTTGAGTGAATTGTCCAGATGCATTTGAGCCACTAAAGAACAGTGCAATTCCCCAACCCCTTACAATAAAGCTGTATGTAATTCATGTAACTATTATTTGAATATTTTGATACACTGCTAAAATACCAGTGTGCCTATGTGTACTTCATTATCCACACTATAAATTACTGGAAACCTCTGCAGTTAATTCTGTCGTGAGCCCTCAGTCACGTCTTGAATCTTTGTTGTTCTCCTCTGTTTGCTTTAGTCAGTTCAACAAATTTGTTCAACAAATTCAGTTTCTTTGTAGCCCGTGAATCCAGATATTTCTAAAAAGAATTTCACCATTGTATAGCTCTCTGCTTTCAAAAAAATGGTCAGATTTTCTTTTCTTCATATGTAACTTAATGCATTAACCAAAAAACCCCAAAGCAGGAACCTCATTAAAAATCTTTCCAAACATCCTCAGCAGAATCAGAATGGTGCCCTCACTGGATTCCCAAAGGCTCCATAATTAAGAGCCATCATTTTGTATTCAGAAAAGCACTGACACACATGAACAGGTTCATCAAGCCCCTTTTGTACATTATCTTGATGCCCGTGGTCACAGGCTTTAATCTATTCAGCACGCCGAGCAATGTGGAAGCTGTCTGCTTACTACGAGGAGCCCCTCACTGTGCTCAGTAAGTATTCAAGGCATGATTGTGGACAACTGGTGAAGGCCTGTTTAGCAATTATTAATTTTCTCCACCATGTCGTGGATCCTGTTGCTTCCCAGTTTGGTGATTTTCAGATTAAAAGACATCCTTTAAAGCTTTTTTTTGTTTTTTGTTTTACCTCTTTCTGCAGCTGCTGTCATTCATACTTTAATTTACAAAAATCAACTGAATTCTAAATAAATTCTCATGTAGAGATTACAGTACCAGGTTTAATTAAAACACCTGTCACTGATAATGGAGAACATGTACACTCAGTTGTAATTAAATGTAGCAGGTTGGTGTGAGGTAGAGCACTATGGTGGCATTTTGGATGAGCCTAAGGGAACAGGACCAACCCACTTCAACAATGGCCCCACCCTGACTGCCTGGGGAAAGTATTTTCTGAGGTTTTTCAGTCATCAAAAAAAAAAAATTTAAATAATAAAAGACTACATTTATTAAGTTATCGTAGCCAATTCTGACCGAATGCAACAGGTCATTTCACAACAAATAACTGTTAAAGCCAAGCCAGGTTTATTTATAAAGTACTTTAAAAACAGCAACCACTGACAAAAGTGCTGTACATACAGTGTAAAACACATCAGGACAAGAGAAAAATACAATTTACAAAGGTAAAAGATTTAAAAATTACACACGAATAAAACAACTATAAAATTCATAATTTATCCTAACAATAAATAAAAAAATACACAAATAAAACCAATAATAAAAGCATAATTTATCCTAGAAATAACTTATTTATTAAAAATTATTTATTTCAATAACTGTTAAAGCTGAGCAAGAATGATATGGTTCAGAGGCTGATCAGCAGAGGTTGAAGAAGCTTCCCTCCCTAGGACTACTGTGCCAGTTTCTGGCCATGGAGAAGGGGTTAGAGTGAGGATGAAGTCATAGAAAAGGTGCAGTCAGTCATTTTTTTAGTTTATTTAATAAAAAAGAAATACTGTACTGTACTATGTGCTGTAAATATAAGTAGAATACTGTATAATTACATATTTCAAACAAACTGATGCAGTCTCATAAACTTAGTTAATTCATTAAAAATACATGCAAGCAGGTTTGCAGGTTGTGGAAGCTGCCATGTTCCTCCACCATATGTTAATACAGTGACCAGAAAGGAAATTTCCCTTGAAACAAATTGTCTCTTTTGAAATTGTTTACATAGAGGCCGGCCACATATGTAGTACGCCAAAGGCAGATGTACACAGAACTCTTAGGCTTTTGTGTGGAGAGACATTTAAATTCGTAAGTGCACCTTCAGACTCAAGACATGAAACCTCAGTTCTTCATCCCTATGTTTTATCATCTGACAAGGGGTCCGCTTTACCAAAGAAACAAAAATGTTAAGGAAAGGGACAATGCCACCGGCATCTTAATAAAATGTCATCCTCTTCATCCACAGCTCAAGCCTCACCAACTGAACTGAAGTCAGGGCTCTAACACGAAAACCTCCAAAAAAACACGTTCATTATTCCCGATATTGTCACAATTGCTTACTGTCAGCCGTTTAGACATGTGTCCTGTCTGTGGACAGCTGTCAAAAGCCAGCTAACAACAGCAGCTGATCATAATATAACATTATGCCAGCTAACATTATGCTATGCGAGTATCCTAAAGATCTCACTTTCCTTCTGATAAAAAAAGTCTTTCTCGCATCTCATGATGTTCAACAAAGTCCAACAAAGTTACATAAACTTCAAAGACAGTTTGACTTATGCTGGTGAACAGCAGCTAACAGAGGCAATTTAATTTGAATTTAATGTAATTAAACTGGCAGCCACCGTAGCTAGGATTATGCAGTTGAATTAGGAGGGATAAGAAAACAGATGTCAGTTGATAACAATCTGCAACTGTTGCGGTTCTACCAAACATTACATATTGGGAGTTTAAAGAGACAGTATAAAAGATGGCCAGAATTACAGTTTCATGCTGGACACCCTTCCTGACAAAACCCTCCCCATTTATCTGGGCTTGGGATCGGCACTACGAGTACACTGGCATGTGGCCCCATGTGGCTGTACTGTGGTGGTGTATACGATAAAACCAAAGCCAACCAGACAAATAGTATGGTGCTTGGTGGATGAGGGGCAGAGCAAAGACTGCACCAAGACAGCAGCATCTGATGCCCTGAGATGGTCAACCCCTACCCTGCTTCCTTAAGGACCATCCACACAGGAAGAGAGTAGCAGCAATGTGGCGACCTGAGACCATGGAAGGTCCATGAAATTCAGCAACTTACAGCAACAACAAAAAACACAGCAATGCAAAATGTGCGAATCAATCCTGTGTTATCTACACAGCCAAAGAAATGTCAACTAGTGACCAACCATCAGCTACAAATGATGTACGATGAGTAAATCTCTAGAGACATTAATGGGAAATATAAGCCGTAATGTGGATGAATACATCTGTACTACAAATAACGTTTCAAGATTTAGGCCTGAATTATGCTTCTGCGTCAAACCTACGTATGTAACCTGAAATGCCCTCTGAACCCTACGTCGGAACCTATGATGTAACCTGATGCAGCCCAACAAGGATTGTGATTACCATGTAGGGTTTACAGGAGAGTTACGGTTATGTATGTAGACCCCGCAAAGACCCAATGCAGAAGCATAATTCAGGCCTTAGCTTTCATGCCTCACGCAAGAAATTACACTATTTCCTGTTTTTGCTTTCCTTAACTTCTGTAAGTATACTTCAGCTTGATAAAGCCACTGTCACCTGTCTAAATTGGTTCCTTAACTGTTTAACTCTTTATTTTGCTGTACAAGTTTGATCATTTTAGAGTGCATTTTCAGTCATGTTAAAAGCCAAAATCCATTGAATCCATCAGAACGTACAAATGGAAAGAGCCATACCTTTTTATTAATGCATATAAATGCAGGTAGGTGTTAATATACTTATGTATTCATCCACCTATTTGACTATCTGCCCCTGCAGCCTCTTCACTCAGCCTCCCTGTCGTTTCTAATCTGGATGAACCCAATTTTCTCTCTATAACTGAAACCTTCTCGATTTTCATTTCTGCACTGCTGGCTCTTTGTTCTGTCTTCTGCTTTGTCAAACTTGGTCATCACTTCACTCCAAATCTTTTCTTCATCATTTACACTCATGTCCATTTCAGCTTTCTTCTGGCTGTCCCTGCTGCTCTTTACATTATCTTGGTAAGATCTTTTTACTCCTTCCGATTAATTTCCACACCCCCATCTCTCTCTTTCCCTTCTTAGTTTGATCGTACTGGGGTTTATTAAACACTTAATCAGAAGCTTACAGTTCTTATCTCTTTTCCTTGTCCTTCACTTTTATTTCTTTGCTTCTGTATCCAACTTTGAAATCCTTCACATCCTCCTTCTTCTAACTCTTATTACATTTTGTGGCTCTCTTACCAGTTTCCACTGGTACCACTCTTACCACTTTCTATCAGTGATTTCTTGCAGTAATAATTTTTAAAAAGAACACATTCAGAAAAGCAAACAAAAGTTTGTTCTTACTCAACACAGTTTTTGCATTTTTGTGTAAATTTATGCAAATCTCGAAGTTTCCCGATGGAGAGGATAGATGCTGTATGGAAATTTTCTATTCATCCTCAGCTTTCTGCAGTTAGAGAGCAGATTATTGGATCCAACAAAAAGAAGAATCCCCTCAAAAATCTGCACACCCATATCTTAAGACTTATTTCACTGCCTTTGCCAGTTTAATTCTTTTTGCCATGCCAGCCTGCGGGCTGCTTGGACAATTTTTTTTCCATATATTTTTTATTACCAAAATGTGAATCAATAGTAATGTACTATAAAAATGAGACCCTGACCTGACTCTCTCTGTTGCTTGTTGACTAATTTCTAAGACCCTGTCACACTGATGCAAGAATCCTGTGGAAGGCTGCGGAGGACTGTGGATGAGCAACCACAAGCAATCTGCAGAAATTTGTGGTAGATGGAAAATTCAAACAATCAGTAGCATGTACATTGCGTGCACTGCGCGACTTGTTGGCATGTGACACATATAGAACACGTGCAGATCACATGCAGATCACATGCAGATCACAGAAACGTCTGTGATGAGGTGTACTGTATATGTATGTATGCACATAACGGGCATTTGCGGAGAGCTGACATGCTTAACGCTGGCAGATTACTGCGGATGGCTGTGTTGGTAGGATGTACTGACGGCAGATGAGGCAGAGTGACCACGGCATCCCCGGCACATCCGCACCAAAAATCATTATACTGTAGATGGTTGCAGAAGGGCTATAAAAACAATAACAATTTTTCTGAAGCCTATATTATTCACCACCTTCAGCCATTGTGTACATTCTGGACAGATTACAAAATCAACAAATGCTCATCACACACGCTCCTCTCTGCAACTGTCCAGTGCATTCGCAGTCAAAAATAAGGCAGCAACTAATTTTCCATCAATCCATCCATTTTTGGGGCTGGGTCACAGGGGCAGCAGTCTAATGAGAGAAGCCCAGGCTGCCCTGTTCCCACCCACCTCCACCAGCCCATCGGGGGGGGCCCAAGGCATTCCCAGGACAGGTGAGAGATATAATCTCTCCAGGGTGTCCTGGGTCCTCCTCCTGGTAGGAGATGCTTAGAACACCTCGCCCAAGAGTCCCCCAGGAGCCTTCCTAGTCAGCTGCCCGAGCCACCTCAACTGGCTCCTTTTAATGTGGAGGAGCAGCGGCTCTACTTTGAGCCCCTCCCGAATGGCTGTGCTTCTCACCATATCTCTAAGGGAGAGGACAGCCACCCTTTGGGGTATTTGTGATCTTAATCTTTCAGTCACTACCCAGAGCTCATGACCATAGGTGAGCGTCGATGCAGATCAACCGGTAATTCGACAACTTTGCTTTTACGCTCAGCTCCCTCTTTACCACAGCATACCAGTGCAGTGTCCGCATCACTGCAGACACAGCCCCGATCCATCTGCCAATCTCCCGCTCCCTTCTCCCGTCACTTGCGAACAAGACTCCGATAATTAAACTCCTCCATCTGGGGCAGCAACTTGTCCCTGTGCCAGAGTGGGCACGCTACCCTTTTCTGGCTGAGGACCATGGCCTCAGACTTTGAGGTGCTAATTTTCATGCCAGCCGCTTCACATTTGGATGCAAACTGTTCCACTGCAAGCTGGAGGCCACCACCACTCTGCAAAGAGCAGAGATGAGATTCTGAGGCCACCAAGGCGGAAGCCTTCCATCACTTGGCTATGCCTAGAAATTCTGTCCATAAAAATGATGAACAGAATTGGTGACATATAGCAATATGGACCAAGCTCTCGCTGCCGTTGAACACGGACTGAATGGCACACAACAATGGGCCAGACACCCCATACTCCCACAGGATACCCCCCAAGGGATGCAGTCGAATGGCTTCTCCAAGTCCACAAAGTACATGTAGACTGGATGGGCAAACTCCCACACACACTTGAACACACACTCTGGGAAGCATTGTGGACAATTTCTGTGTTCTTGCTGCATGTGGCTGTGGACTATCCATAGTCTTCTGCAGCCGATTTTGTGTCAGTGTGACAGGGGTTTAAATCAAGACATGCTATACCTGCGTCTCTCCACCATTTGGTTGAGAACTGAAGAAGCCTTTCGGATGAGAGGTGAAACGTCTTCAAGAAACAAAAAGAAGTCCAGTCGCCTTTTTTCAAGCTCCAGAGACTACATCTTATGTTGGTAAATCCTCAGATTTGCTGATTATTTACAGGTTTAGATAAAAAGTTTTTAGATTTTCATAAGACTTTGTCCATTTATTTTTAAATTTATTTTTTATGACATTTAAATTCAGTTTTCAGACACTATTGAGACATCAAATATACTTTAGGCTTTAGGTACAATTCAACTACAAAATTGTAATTTAGTTTTGCAATAAACGGTCATTAAAGAAGGATATGAGAAAATTTTTACCATTCAAGTTCACAAGTTTTTTTTTCCAGTCATTTGAGTTGCTTCTTATATTTGGTTTCGAACCACCAAGATGGAGAAAGTAAAAAAATCTGAGCTTGAGTCTTCAGAACAGGGATTTTAACCATGTTAAAATCTCAAAAATGCCAGAAAGTATCATCTAAAGGGGGAAAAATCCCCCTGTAAACATGGGAAGATACATCATTGTTATTGGTTGTGTTTAGGCATAAAAAGAGCAGTTTCCAGGCATTCAGCTGCTCTGTCATGTTATGAACTATGTGGCTGTTGTAATTGTAAACTTCAACACTATTAAGACTCAATGAATATTCACATCTGCGTGTGTGTGTGTGTGTGTGTGTGTGTGTGCTTTTACAGAGTGGGATTATGTGGCTGTGCATAATTGGTCCATAACTGAGATGACATTACAGAGATAAGTGCAGCTGTGATGTGTTGTCTATTTTTTCATCCACTCATGGTTTATTTTCACCTCCTTCCTTTCCTCTTTTCATTTTTCTGTGCGCCCACCTCTGCAGCAGCTCAGCTTTTACACGTCAGTTCCAACCAAATTTACTTTGTCTGATGGAAGTCATCGCAGGTCACCTGGCAAACACATCAGGTGTCAGCATAGAGGTCCAGTGGAGAATTAGCTGTGCATGAATGAACATTAGTGTTGCAAACAAAGGGGAAGCTGAGGTGCCTGGAGACCTTGTTACCTCAATGAGGTTCCACATGCAGAAAGCATACAAAATCAACACCGTAATTAACAGTTGCATCCACTTCACAGATTACAGTCAGTAGTCTTTGGATGGTTGAGGTAACAGTCTTCAAATGAGTCTTGAGAATGGTTGTGTTTCTTTAAAAATCACAATCACAACACACGTTTGCAAATAATTAGATTATAAAAGTATTGCCCTCAAAAGTTCCCCCAGAGCCACAAGGACCTCAAAATCTCTACACATGCAAACTCATTCTTTCAGCAACGTAATTTCATAGATGACAAATTTAAGACGTGCTTATTTCAATGCCTTGATTATACTTTCCACATCCATAAGTCCACTAGGATCCATGTGATGTAAGTACAGGGACCTCCGCAATCCCATCAATTTTTTATGATCACATGGACTCATCCGTGGAGATTTTACATTGCAATGCACGGACTGCGTGCACACCTCAGGCTGCAGACTTCAAAGGAGTAAAACAGGAATGAAACTTGACTGTTGTAACACAGTATAATCAAGGCTTAACTGTTCAGCGGTTCAGAGATTCCAAACATGTTTATCACTGGTGTCAATTTGTTTCCCTGATGACCTGGTGGATATTAAGAGGTTATTAATGACACATCGAGGGTTAGGGGCTGGGTGTGGTAAATCATTTATAGGGCCCTCATTGACATACTTGGAAATTCAAATTTTCAGACCTAGCGTGTCATTGGACGATATTGGAAAACCATTTTACTTTGTAAACTTTTCAAGATTTTTCTGTTTTTTTGGTGCAAATCAAAGTCAGCAATGTTAGCTTAGAAGTGACCATATGATTAAAGCTATGGGGCTAGATGCCACGAAGTCACTTTGATTGGCTGGGAGAAACCATGTGGTTTTAGTACTTCATGGAGAGGGTTGGGAGGTGAATTTCTATATGCACTGAAGTTACTGAAGGGTTTTGGTTTCTCACCTGATAAAAGGTTAACCCTCTAGGTTCCAAGTCATCATCAGTGATGATCCCAAACTTAACCCTGTAGGTGATCGTCGCCGGTTCACCTGTTATCTGCCCTTACTTGTTACTTGCCCTTGAACAGCTGGTTAACACAAAGCATATCAGGGCTCAGATGTCAGATCAAACATCCTTTGAATTACCATAATTACATGACCGTTTGTCCTATTGGAAAAATTTAAATGGTTTCTGAAAGCTGGGAAATTGCACTTCACACCCTGGCAACAATTATGATGGTAATTGTTGCCAGAAGTCCGTGAATGGCGGGACATTTGAAGTATGTTCTGTCTTCGATGACAGGTTCAGTATTAAAGGGTTAATGTGTCTGCAAATAGCACTTAAAAAAATCTCTCTAACTTGTTCTCTTGGACATCAGAGGACAAAGAAAAATAAAACAAATTCTAACTGAAATGTATCAAAAATTAAAAATGCTTTTCTCCAAAAGAGTTAGAGTTATAGTATGAATGAATATAGGAACATATTAACATAGGAAACATGTTTGGGATAAATTCCAAAATACTAAAATACCCTCAATCCAGTTTTTTAACACACTCTTTTATCAATGTACCCCCCCTCCCCCAAGCTTGTCTTTCATTCTATCTCCCTCCTTCTTTCTGTCTTCCTGGCCCTGCAGTTTGACAACATGTTGTGCAACAGAAGCTGACAGGGAGGGCACAGAAGACACAGGTTGATGTAAATGTGAGACAGACAGATGCGGGGAAGATGACATTAAAAGAAACCTACGGAAACACAAGCAGGGAGATGTAGAGAGGGAGAAAACAGCATGTTAGAGACAGAAACTGGGAAACATAAACACTGTGACATTTTCCATGGTAGAATATCTGGCCTACAGGGGCCGTTAATCCACAACAGAGAGCCAGGACACATTCAAGGCACATAAAGGCCACGAAGAGGCTGGAACAACACTTAGTCACTGCGGACTGCGTGCGTGCGAATGAGAAGGCTGATGCAACTCGAGTGAACATGACAGCTGCATTATGTCTCTCCACTAAGGAAACACAGCTGCGGCAACCAGCCGAACCAGATGGCAACAAACACAAAGGACATCACACTGACTTTCAGTTATGACTCAGGATGCCATTCCAGCCACAACATTACAAGAACTTTGCCTAAACCCTTGGTTTAGTGAAGTTTTTTGAGAAGTAATTTTTTTTTTTTTTTAATAGAAGACTCTACAAAAGGTAAATATTATAGATGTCTTCGGCCTAATTTCATGTTTGTCACCAACATTCAACTACAAAATTAAAATTTTAGGAAACACCGGGATGTACACTAGCATTTAAAACATTGAGTTCTAAGTCGCCATCAATGAGAAGAAACCCGTGTTCTAGCTAGCGGTTGATCGCCAGGTGCTGCGCTCGGCTGAGGATTTCACCTTCACTTTTGGAGCTCTGCCGTCGCTGCATTTAGTAAACATTAGCCCGCCCCGCGGACTCCGCCCCGGCTATAGCGCTGCTTGTGCCTGTATTATTTCACTGCAATTTGCAATCTACCACAGAGCATGGCAAGTTCACAGTGTGCACGTTTGATCTCCCTACGGTCATGCGCGCGATCCGAAATGACAACCGGCATGAACGCGAGGAGGAGTAAGAGGAAAACTGAAGATCAAATAAAAATTTCAGTCATGATTTAACACGAATGGATCATCGCTGACAAGTTTTTTCCACGCCTCCATTGTGCTGTGATTTTGTGTGTGCGCACGTTTTGCTAGCTGTGCAGAGAATGTCAGCTGTTATTTATTTTTTTTACGGCAGCTGTAGCCACCAGAACGATCACTAGAACCACAGTTTGCTAGCAGGGGCTGTCATAGGACTAGCGATCGTTTGATGACGGACACCCCCCTTCCTCAGTATCAAGGGGAATATTATTTATGCTTTAATCCCTGATTAGCGACTAAAAATACACCTGCAGTAGAAATGTAATTTGGAGGATGCTTGTGAATAAAAAAGCATTACAGCATTAAGCTCATGCAGCCCCCAGTTTTTCAACCAAAAACACAACAGCAGCTGTTTTACGTGCAGTCTGTCTGCACACCGCAGCAAGCCAAAGCGGTGGAGCGGTTACTGAGACGGTGGAGCTAATGACGTCCAAAGCAGCATCACATGCTCCTGTAACCACCTAAAACCTTTACTGGGAAACAGCTGGCGGTCATTCTTCAACCTGATCAGCAACATGAAGAACAGAGAACTTGTAGTTGCTCCATCCACCGCTGTTTGTTTACAGAAGTACAGAAGTCAAAATGTGCAGATGCATTGTTAATATGAAAAATTATTTCTTATCAGATTACTTGATGGAGTAATCAATAGAATACTCGATTACTAAAATAATTGATAGTTGCAGCCCTACTTATATTCAGAAAGCCATTGTCAAACATTATTTTTCAGCACCAGTGGACCTATGAAAAGCCTTTAAGAAAAAACTACAGTTCCCAGCAAGATGATGTCACAACATGGTGGCTGATATTCCAATGTAGGAAATGCTTTTAGCAGCTGATTGATAAAACATCTGGATTATGTTTTTGTTGTGTATGCTTTTTACGTGATTTCTGCAAACCCATTAGTGGAAGTAAACGGCACTCTTAGGCACATTAAATGCATGATTAATAAGTGTAACTCTTCTGGATTATATGCAAAAATGATCACTCTATTGATCTAATAAGGCCTGGGTTAGCGTTCTGCGTTGGTCCTACGTACATAACCGAAAATCCTCTCTGAACCTAACCTGACATGCACCTCGAGAAATGTAACTACAGGTTCACAATGACTGTGATTAGGCTTCAGAGGTGCTTTCTGGTTACACTGTCACTCAGTTAACAAGTGGGAGCAGCTTTTAGCGTTAGCTTGCTAATGCTAATTGTTTTTCTAACCCTGCTAAACCTGCTAATTTGCTAATTGTTTTTTAACCCTGAAAAAAAATTTCTGGCTAGAAGCCCAGTAACCCTTTTGGTTTTTGATGAACAGTCATGAAAAATAAGGTTTTCATAGGACTCCATGTAATCCTCTGAAAAACTAAGTACACCTTTGCTGTTTCCATTGGAATTAAGATGGTAAGTAGCAGCCAGGTGCTGCTAATCAAGTGCACTTTATTAAGTAGTCATCAGCAAGTGTGAGCAGCTCTTAAAAATGTTTTGGGAGCATATATACCGAAAAAGAAAAACTGCTGAACAGTAGAGCTACTTTCAAAACAGGCGGAAAGAAAAAGAGCAGATATTTATTTGTATGAAGATCAGTGTACAACATTATTAAGTTTCTGATTTCAACCCAAGATGAGAAAAAGACTGATCCAAGAGTTTGGAGTTTTATGACCACCTTAAACCAAATTTTTGCAACACTGTGAGGATTTTAGTGCAACAACACTGAAATTATTGTAACCTCATCTCAACCTACTCTGTTAATGAACACACCTGTTCTAGAATGAGCCAAATTGTCACACATGAGCCAGTTTAATGCAAGGACCTGGAACTATTTTTAGAGAATTATGCCGGGTTGTTTTCCTTTCTGTGAGATGGGTTTGCACCGCTGGAAATGCTGCCTTCATACAGCATGCGTGAGGCAGTAATGTTTTGAATGCCCTGGAAAATTAGTTGCCCTGTTTGCACATCAGTGCAAACACATGGAATTTGTACAAGGTAGATAAAGATGAGGTAATTTCCAGTCTGACTTCATTTGTTTTCTCTAGGCTTTCTGATTTCTCATGCATATAAACTTGAGTGACATCCCATTATTAATCTATTGATTTAATATGATGTCAGCCCACCCTCTGCAGCAATAACAGGTTCAACTCTTCTGGGAAGGCTTTCCACAAGGTTTTAGAGTGTATTAATGGGATTTTTTGACCAGTCTTCTAGAAGTGCATTTGTGAGGTCAGACATTGATGTTGGATGAGAAGGCCTGGCTTGCAGTCTCCACCCTAATTCATCCCTTAAGGTATTGTGTTGGGTTGAGGTCAGGACTCTGTGCAGGCCATTCAAGTTCTTCCACACCAAACTTGCTTATACATGTCTTTTTGGACCTGCTTTATGCACTGGTGCGTATTCATGTTGGAACAGAAACAGGCTATCCCCAAACTGTTCCCACAAAGTTGTGCGCATGAACTGCATCTGACGCTTTGCATTACACTCTGATTTAAGACTTGGATGGAGCTGCTCAGCCATGGAAATCTCTATGCACTGTTCTTGATCTAATCTGAAGGCCACATGAAGATTAGAGGGCTGTAGTGATTGACTCTGCAGAAAGAGACCCCTATGTACAATGTGCCTCTGCATCTGCTGACCCTGTACTGTGATTTTATGTGGCCTACCACTTCGTGGCTGAGTTGCTGTCATTCCCAATCACTTTCACTTTATATAATCCCATTAACATTTGACTGTGGAAAATTTAGTACTGAAGAAATTTCACAACTGGACTTGTTGCACAAGTGGCATCCTATCACAGTACCACACTGGCATCCACTGAGATCCTGAGAACGACCCATTCTTTCACAAATGTTTGCTGAAACAGTCTGCATGCCTAGGCGCTTAGTTTTATACACCTGTGGCCATGGAAGTGATTGGAACACCTGAATTCAATGATTTGGATGGATGAGTGAATACTTTTGGGAATATACTGTATATATTTCTTTTCTGTTGGCAAGAAAACAGTTTATAGGTTTAAGTCTGCAGGTATCACAGATTTGTCACACTATGACCCACTGCTGCGCCAAAACCCCTACAGTATTCACATATCCTATAGCAACACACAGTGTTGCATTTGCTAGTGTTTGGAAGTGTTACATGGGCTTTTACGTGAAGTCTACTATGCCATTATGAAATATGAACTCTGACCATAACTATGCATTGGACTAAGTTTCTGCAGCTTTATGCATTTGCACAGCAGTGGGGCAAATGTTGAAACTTGTTTTCATTTCATGCTGTTTACATGCACATGCATTTCATTATTGCATCATAAGAAAATATGATAGAACCAGCCATCTTATGTCTCCAATTTTATGGTTCAATGCTGTTTTCAACTGTAGTTCAAATTCCCAGAGCAGGAAAACCATCAAATAGTAGAAATATAGGCTTTGATTAATTAGTAAATAATGAGGCTGGATGGGAAATATTGCCTTGGGCTGAAATAACATGCCTGGAGTTCCACTGGGATCAACCTTAGGGCCCTTTAAATTACATCAGCCCAGGATGCTATGTTCACGTGTTTGATGATGGAATGATTCAAAACATTATGAGCAAATTTGAACATGAAAATGTTACTAGATGTGGGACTTGGCTTGAATTAGATGTGATGAATGTTTGGAGTTGATCTGGATTTGGATCCAGAAATTTTTAGAAGAATTCAAACTTCAAACAGGTTCTAAGGATCACACAGTCAGCATTTGTGGGGGTATGGACTCTTGTTTTTCTTTTCTTTAGTTTTTTCTCATCTTGTAAAGATGAGATCAAAGTAACAATAAATATAGTTCCTGCTTTTATGGTTACAGTATGTGGAAATTATTGTGATTATAGCAAATAATTTATGTGTATGATAAACATTAAAGTCAACCTATTCAGCATTTTACTATTTTCTATATGTACAATAGCCCCTGTAAGCAAAAAGCTCAGGCTTCAGACTGCTCTTGTCATAGTCCTTGCTGGTTATTGTTGTTTTGGAGTCTGTAGCTTAAGGTTTTAAGTGAACAGCATCAGAGTTTTAGTTAACAGCTTGAGGAAATATTTCATATGATTCAGTGAAATCACTGTCTGCTACCCCAGCAGGGACTCCCGCTCCCACACAAACCGAGGTCCTGGAGGCCAAGGACATTGCTCGTCTCACGGTTTCACCCATTCTCGCTTTCACCACAGCTGTGGTGTCTCAATCTCCCGAGCCTGTTGCTGGTGAGCTGGGAAGCTGTGGGAGGTTTTTTGCTACAGTGTTTTTTGGCCATTGCTTGCTCACCCAGCTCTTTCCCTTGTGATGCTATAAAACTCTCCTACGTGTTGAGTCTTTTAAGAGGTAAAGCTTTGGCCACACTGTTCTCAGGTGTTAACCCTGGAGCCAGTGCAGACTGGCAGAACATGGCTCATGCCAGAGGAATAGTGGAGACAGATTTAGGCCTCTATCTCAGCCTGCTCCTCCCCTCTTGTCATTACCAATGACTATCTGTTTTAACCAAGATCCATTCCCTCTCCAGGCCTTAGTAGATTCTGGGGCTGAACAGATAGCTTAAAACGATTACATATTGAACTGGCTGAGCAGTTAAATGTTTCTTTGCACCCACTCACCACTCATGTTCCTGCGTCTGCTTTAAATGGACAAGTTTTAGCCCCCAGTACACACCAGACTGACCCCATTCACCTTGTGGTTTCTAGTAACCACAGTGAGTACTTCACTTTACTAATTTCCCTGGCATGAGAAACGTAACCCCACATCAAGTGGTCAAGTAAAAGAGTGGAGAGCTGGAGTTCTGTCTCACACACTGCTTAAAATCTGCTGTGCCTGAATGATGCAAATTCCTTTCCTCCAGTTGTTTCCACCCCTGATCTGTCCGCAGCCTGACTCTTAGCCTCGTACATCTTAATTGGAAAACTCAAAAACCTGTTTTATTTGTTATTAGCTATCGTCCACCTGGCCCCTTCTCAGAGCTTCTGTCTGATTTCTCAGACCTTTTATCTGATTTAGTGCTCAGTTCAGATAAAATAATTACAGTAAATACAGAAGCCACACTCAGCTGCTGTTGAAAGCTTCTGCTTCAACAGCCAATGTTGTCTTAAAGGGGGAGGCATTAATATGAGTTATTTAAGAATCTGAACTAAGGATCAGAAGACAATCAATAAGGATTATACGACTACCTTTACTACTATACTACATATTTATAAGCTACTTTAGCTTGTAAATGTGGAGCTGAAAATGAGCACAAGGATGGGCAACTGAAAACTGTCAATGTTATTTTCCAGTTTGATTAAAACTGGAAAAACATACAAACAAACCCCCCCAATGCTTCCTGCATTAGTGTGGAATATTTACAATGGACCTGGTTATCTGGAGGTTTTAGTATTTTTAAAGTCTGAAATATGATTTCCAGCTTGTAGCTATGACTGGTGTGATTTTAGCAAAAGCTAAATGCTTTTATATTTCATTAAATCAGACATTTTAATAAAGTATATAGATCTCTGTAGCTCAATATTAAAACAAAAATGTTCTTGTTTTTTTTGTTTCCTGCTTTCTCGTTGCTCCTCGTTCACCTGCTCTTTTTACTGCTGTAGTTAATTGCTTTTGTATTTCTTCCCCCTTTGCCTTCATTCTTTCTGTCTCCTTCCCTCCATCTCTTCTCTTCTTCTTTTCTTTGAGCCTTCTTCATTATCTTGCTTTTCACGTCCACCCCATATTCACCCATTTGTTAGCACTCGTGTTCCTTTCACAACTTAATTTTCATGGGGGAACTCAATTATTTTAATCAAATGGTATTTTCATTTGTGCCGTCTCACACTTAAACACACCCCCAGAACCAAGTCTTTGGTTTTCTTCTATTTGCTGTGCTGTTTTATTTCCTGCTTTGATTTCATTATCAAGCCAGTGCTTCTCTCTTACCAGTCAGGAGTAACATGGAGATCCTGTTATGTCTGACCGTTAAACATCTATTTCTGTTAAAACTGTATCTCATAACTAAAACCCCTGATTCCATTAAAAACAGGAATAAAAAGAGACAAATTGTTTTGAAACTGTTTTTTTTTTAATGATTAACTGTTTAAATGGCTATTTATTTTCACAATATTGACAATAGAATACCAAATGTCTGCAGAATTATATTTAGAATTAGCCACCCAAAAAAGTTGGATAACATTAAGGGAACAGTCTTTTGTTTAATAAAGCAGTTGTTGTATAATCCTGTACGGTGGCCGGGAGGTGCAAACCAACATTACAAAATCTGAAACACTTTCACAAGGTCCAAAACAAATTTACAGGTCAGAAAACAAATTTACATTTTAGAAAACAAATTACCAATATGAGAAACACTTTTTGAAGTTCAGAACAAATTAACATTTCAGAAAACAAATTAACATCACTCGAAACACTTTTACAAGTCCCAAAACAAATTTACAAGTGGCTAAATCAACGGGAAAGGGTAGGAACTAACTCCGAGGCTGACACGGAAGTGATAACAGAAGTGGGCATTTCGACCCAAGATGGACAGCAATCGAGTGGCGTTTTTCCCATTTTTTGGGACACATATGAGTAGATTAATGCGGTTTTGTTTTTCGTGTGGACGGTCCTTAGAGTTTTTAAATGGCATAGAACAGATGGAAGGACCAGAGGCACAGGGGACATCTCAAAAGCCGGATAATGTTAAACAAAGTAAGTGCAGCATAATGCTCGCTATATAAATGAAAGCTATTAGTGTTATTGGTTAGTGCATTTTGTTTTTTGAGACAGAGCTTTGTTAAGTTCAGCAGAAAAACCTTGCCCGTCCTATAAACAGTTCCTGAAATACCGAAGATCAAAGTCCAAAGAGCGTCAGTCTTTTAACTAGGGGCCTAGAGGAAGACACCGGGCTAAAGAACGAAAACACGTCCAGGTAAGTTGTACAGTACTGATTGTGTAATCAGTACTGGACTGTCTGACTCGGCTCACTGTGAAACTGTGGTGGCACAAATTAGACCATGGAGGGACACCACATTCTCTATAGAAACACAGATGTATGTATTGTCTTTAATTTTACCTTTTTTTAATACATGAAATTAATATCACCTTTGTCATAGATTACCATTGGATTGATGGTGCCACGTGGAACTGATTTTAAACCTCTAAGAGGGAAAACGGTGCCGTTATTTGTAGACCCAGAGGTAGGAGCGTCTGAGGTGCTGCAACAAGCTGTCCAGAAAATGAGAATATTTAACAAGGACAGAACCTCCTGTTGTATCCAGACTGCTCAGAGGTAGTCCATGTGCCTGGATCAGAAAGGCCATTCAAATTGGCAGACTATAAAAAGGAACTAGGAAGGCCATATTTCAGAATCACATTTTTCATTTGCCTTGAAACACATTTTAAAGGAGGTTAGTGGATGTCAAGATTCAATATTTTTACTTATTTTACTCTACTGAGGGATACATCTACAGTATCTACATGATCAGCTGTTTGTTTTTACAGCAGTGGAGGATACCTCAGACTCTGATTCTGAAATTATCACATCAAGTAGCATGGCTGAGTTCAATTGAGCTGATACAGTGGTACATCAATTATTTATTTGACGGTTTTTATTGTTTTTTGTATATTATATAGTAAGGGAATAGTTATGGAAGCTATTAGAAATAAATTTATGCAGTTTCCTCACAGGTTTCTGAACCACAGATCAGTCTGAAGATGAAAGGCTGGTAGATTTGTGCATCTAGCCTTTTTCACAGAGAGAGGACCTTTCTAATGATTTATCAACTAAGAGGAATCTGTCATGTATTTGTTTACATTCTTATATGACTATTGTGGTAATCATTTTATTATTTTCATTGCGTTTAAGAGATGCACTGGGACATCCAGCTACAATTCAGCCAGGACAGGTAATGGGGTAGACTGTGGCAGCCTGTCATGTCTTAGTGTTGTTGTTTGGGTCACTGTAGCTTGTTTTTCAGACATTTTTTGCTGAGGATAAGGATCCTTCTGAACCAAATCCAGACAAGAGCTGCTACAGGAATAATAATAATAATAATAATAATAATAATAATAATAATAATAATAATAATAATAATAATAATAATAATAATTATGGTCAAGAAATTTGTTTGTTATACATTTTAACATGAAAATTTTAATTTTCCAACAGTAAATACACAGATCTGTATGCACCAGGTGTTGAGGACGAGGATGAGGAGCTGGTCCCTTTCAATGTGGAGAATTTCCGAGACACAGTGTAAAATTATCTTAAAAGTGTGGCATACCAGTTTTTTTCTTTGTACAACATTGTTGACATATAAATAATTGTTGTCTGGGATATTCTTTAATTGAATCACTTTTTGTCTTTACAGGATTGAGATGCACATAACACTACCTGACATTGTAGCAAACCTGTCGCTTCCTATTGGTCACAAAAGAGTCAGCGGGTTCAACATCTTGAGGGCTAATGTTTGGGAGGGAGCTGTCAGAGGTTTCAGACGTTCATCATATTCAGAAAACTGTGACATGCTGGTCAGATTTACCGATGATGCAGGTGTTTATGAGGAAGGGACTGACACAGGTGGTCCAAGACGAGAATTTTTAACTCTGCTAATGAAGCACCTGAAAGACTGGCCAAGTTTTGATGGACCAGAGGGACATCGGTTCTTGGTCTACAATGCAAATGGTATGCATCGGGTTAGATATGTGCTATACCAGTGGATGGTTAATGATTACTATATATATATATATATATATATATATATATGGCACAGAATAAGTTTTTTCCCCAATATCTTATAGCAAATAATGTATGTTTTCATTTTACAATATGAATTCATTCACAGCTGTTAGGGAGGATGAATGCTTCCTGGCAGGAAAGATTATTGCAGTTTCAGATGTACATGGAGGTCCGGGACCCCATTTCCTGTCAGAAGATCTTGTAGAGTATCTTGCTGGCCAGCCTTCATTCAAACCAACAGTTAAATTTAATAGCTGATGAAGAAATAGGGAAAGCTTTGCGAGAGGAGGGAATAACATAAATCTAGTGTGGTAGGACAGAGTTTAACATAGATCCTGCACTGTTTAATGATGATGTTTAGTTCTTACATCACATATGCATTTGCAGAATTATGAATATATGGTATTGTAGGGTTAGAGGATGCTATATATGCCACTAAATAGAAATGGTCAAGATTAATACATAGTTATTTACTGTGTTGGGTATGCCTCTTTGTCTTTCAGATTGAGAATGCTGCAACATTGGATGCTCTACAAGAATCATGAGACACAGCACAATGTTGCAGACAGCAGGTTGTCTTGGACATGTGGCTGCTGTGGAAGAAAAGACAGAAATTGTGGCCGACTACCTTGACAGGTAAGATATTTTTACTGATGTGATTTTCTTTTTCATGTAGGAATGTTTAGTTTGAAATGCTCCATGGCACCTGTATCTGTTATCAGTCACTCTGACAAACATTTTTACTTCAGTGTGCAACATCTACACAGTTGTGTAACAGTGTGCTCACTTTGTAGACTCAAAGATGGTCTTTCAGCCCTTCAGTTTCTGACTGCACTGCAGCAACACCCTACTTTGCTGACCCCTGTGCCACTGTGAACAGCGACTGACTGGCTTTGAGCTTGAGAAACTCTTCAAAGCTCAACTCAGCCCTTCAGGGAGTAATAGGAGAATGAAAGCAAGTCAAACCATGGCTTACTGGGTAGACTCCTTGACTGTGAAGGTTTTTTGTACCTACTTGGAAAACCACATTACTCTGGTATACGTGAACATTTATTTCTTTGCAGAAGGCGAGGCTGCTGTGTCTGTGGAAAACATCTGGCTTGGAACAATTGTCACAAATAGAGTTCCTGGATGACTCTCCATTCCCAATACATGTTCAAACTTGTTGAAATTGCCACTTCTGGATTCATATAGTGTGTTAAAGTCACAAATGGACTTTGGAATTCAAAATAGTCCAGGATTTGGCTGTTTATGAACCATATAGCTTGGATAATCCTTAGAGTAGTGTTTTTCAGTCCTGGTCCTCAAGGCACACTGCCCTGCATGTTTTAGATCAGAGATCCTGATCCTGAATAGCTGATTAACAGGCTTTTTTTCTTTTTAAACTGCAATCATCTGAATCAGGTATGTTAAAGCAGGGAAACTTGGACTCTAAAAATGTTTTGTTCGTTCTTTTTTGGTATTATGTGTACTTAAAGGTGCAGTTACCTTTGTAAATTGTGGTAGGTGAGCATGTTTTTTCCTCAGACAGCATTTGGACAATTGTTTTTCTTTCATTTATTTCCCGCTTTTAAATATTGAAGCTGTGGGTGACAAACTGTGTACATGTTCCACCATCATTACAATAAACTTCCCTTCAATTAAAAGCTGAGAAATTTCTTTTAGTTTCAAAAACAGTTCAGTTGAAGACTGTCCCTGTTCTGGCTTCTGTAAATGATTGTGCTCCACTGCAAAGTCCAAGCGTTCTTGCATGTTTTGGTCCCCACATGGAGCTCTCGTCAGATGAGCCTCAGGAAAGGCATCCAGTTCAGTCTGTTTGTTTTTAAATCCACAGTCTCTGGAGCCAAACCTGTATTACAGGGAAGATATGATTACATTTACATTTCCAATAAAATGGAAAATACCATCTATCGCCAAAGTATTACCTGTGTGGTAAGTAGTAGAACTCATTTAGCACTCCTCCTGGACATGATGCTGTTCTGGAGGGGCATATCCTGTAACTGTTCCACAGTCTCATACACTCATCCAGGTCCCTCTGAATAACATCACCATATCTCAGCAGACACTGATGCTCGTGACTCCCATTGAAGTATCCAGCTTCTCTAAGGTCTGCAAGTAGCTCCATCCAGTACTGACGCCTATAAAAATCAGTAATATAGTGTCATAATTTTCAGCATATCCAAGTTTAAATGATGGTCACTCAAAATGAATTTAAAGTAAGAAGACCACTTACCTTCCCTTTCTGAATATAGACCACCAGGACTCAATCCTCTGGTTGTTTGTGGCTGGACGCTCCAGAGTAGTACTCACTGTGGTGGTGGCCTAGCGTGCACTGAATTGCGGCCATGATCCTGTTCTCCGTGCTGCAATCGGTTCTCAGTCTCATGGGGATGACACAGAGGTTTCCCCACACATGACAGGAAATAGTGAGCAATCACAGATGGGTCATTATTTGTTGCGTCACATATAAGCCACAGTACTTTACGGGAAAATCCATCGATACACCCTGAAAGTGCCAGACCGAATGGCTTGAGTTTATCATAACCATCCATGTGCCACATATAGTTTGGTCCTGCTATCAGAAAGACAACAAAATGGCACAGAAAATTTTTGTCTTGCCTCTCTCTCTTTCGCAAAGGTCAAAATCTACAAATATTTGATGTACCACCAGAAAAAAAAAGGCAAGAAAAAGCAATAAAAATTTAAATTTGGCGAAGTGGACACATCAAATATTTGTGTCATGCATGAAACTAATTATATTGACAAAAGCTGTTGATATTAACTCCACAAATGTCAATATTTTAGGGCTGAATTCATCCATATTAGTGCTACTACTATTATTATTATCATCTTTAATATGTTAGACTTTTTTTAGGGATTAAATTGAATAAAAATGAAAGAAAAAAAAAACCTTGAAAATCTCTGGTAGAAAGTCCAAGTTGCGCTAATTGATGTTGATTTTTTTTTAACTATGACTGGACTTCCCCCTCAGATTAACTGTGTAATTTGATCTGGACAAATCAAACTGTAAACATAAGAGCAGCAGATCAGAAACCGTCTCCACAGTAAACATGATCAAGAGTAAAAAATGCCGATGTCGGCGGGTTCAAAGCCCTTAAAATTCCTTTTGAAAGGTGAATATCAAAGCGTGTTTTCAGCATGTAGCCTTATAGAACTTCCACCTTTTCCTCTGCCTCTTTTATTTTGTATTTTTGATTCCAGTTTTTCCAGTCCTACGCTGCTGTTTCACTTTTCCGTATTTGCCTGTTGCAGGAGGCAGAAGTGAGGAAAATCCATTATGTGCTAGAAGTAAGGAGCAGCTCCATTTAATTGAGCGTTTTTATTCGTACCGGCTCCCACACAAGCACAACCCTGCAGGCATGCACACATCATTATACAGTACATTTAGATAAGATAGTCTCTAATGTCCAAACAAAACAACACAAAGGCACAGACATACAGTACACACATTAAAAAGTGCATCTAGAGATAAACCAATGAAGCAGAGTTTGATGGGATGAAAGTTCACATCATTATGCAGGCACAAATGAAGGTGCGGGCCAAAGATAAAATGCAGAGGAAAACAAACCATATTTTCTACATCCTCCCATCTAATTCAGTGTGATAGTGGGTAGATCAAATCACAGTCCCTTTAGAGGAAATATTTTTTACATGGTTGACTAATGATCTGTGATTCTGGCTCCAGTCAGTAAACTGCAAGCAGAACAGTAGAAAGCTACATGTTAAGTAGAATAATGAACAGAAACTGTTGGTGGCAGAACAGGGTAGAGGCTCATAGATCTGCCAGCTGTCACTGTCCGCTCTATGAAAAGTATTTATAATGTTTTTGGGGGTTTTTTTTGTAAAAGACAAAAGGTTTTGTGTTACGGTTCACAAATTCAACCAGTCCAATGTTTACACAAAATGCATTCATTTGTGTAACGTGAGGACATTTTACAGTGTAGATTTCTTGTATGTTTACAGTGTGGGAGATCGTTTTTTTTTCCTTAGTAGGAGATTTTATTTTTATTGACAAGTTATGCCATTTTCCAAGATGTGGATTTTTTTGCATATTGAGGAAAGTGGGACTTTTTTTTTTTTAGAGAGCGAGCAGTTTCCTTAAAATAATGACTTTTTTTTTTTCAAAGTGAGGCTGTTTTACAAAATGAAGCCTTTTTAGAAACATTGGACGGTTTCACAAAGAAAAAGACATTGTAAAAAATTATTTATTAATTGGTAATATTTCATAAACTGATGATATTTTTTATGAGAACTTTTTTGGACAGGGTACAGACATTTTGCAAATGAAGGACTTTGTAAAAAAAATTGTCACCTTGTAAAATGTCTTACTTTTTTAAAATTATTTTTTTGGCCTTTCGTGGCTTTATTCGATAGTTGCAGTGGAGAGAGACAGGAAATTGGGAGGTGAGATACAGGGGGAGATGTGTGGGAAATAGCGACAGGCTGGGACTCAAACTGCCCACACTGCCATGTGGTATATGTATATGGTCACCTGCTCAACCTCCGATCCACCCCGGCACCCTGGTCTTACTTTTTTAAAAGTGTGGACTTTTTTTAGTAAGTGCAGACTTTTAAGTAAATATAGGCTTTATTTATCTATTTATTTTTTTAAAAAGTAGAAACATTTGTGCATCATTTTTTTACTAAGTGGAGACTTTTTACAAAGTGAAGGCATTTTATAATGTGGGGATTTTATAAAATAGTGATAACTGGACATGGAGCACAACACTGCATTAGAAAAAGGAATTTTATTAATATTGTTTATTTTAAAGGAGGACTTTTTACAAAGCCGGGACATTTTTAACATAGTCAAGGCATTCTTGGCAAAGTGAGGACATTTTGCCAAAGCAAATATTTTTTACAAAGTGGGGCATCTTTACAAATTTGTGCAACATTTTTAACTAAATGAGGACATTTTACACATTGGGCACACTTTTGAGTGGTGACATACTTTTAGAAAGTGGGGATGTTATTAGAAATAATACTTTTTTAATTATCATTTTTACACAATGAATTGTTCAAGCATATCCAAAATTTACAAAAAAAAAAGCAAAAATGTTCTTAAATATGAAGCCAAAGCTAATACGCCTGGGTTTGTCTAAAGGTACCAAAAATCACAGGTTTATTTGTTAAATAGTTTAAAATTCAGTCCTTTTAATGTTTAAATGAATCCAATTAACAGTCTATGATCCATAATGTAATATGAATGCATTCAGCCTCTCCGGCTTTCTGCCTTGACCTCATGAGGTTATTGTTTGCTTGCCGTCAGAGCTCGTCAGGCTCATGTCAAGGAAAAAAAAAAAAAAGGAACTGTCATACTTTGTGCAGTGATCAAGATTTCTCTGCAGGCTTTGAACAAGCCTAATAACCAGCAGGTGGCTAATAAAATACGAAATAAAGAGCAGTACCAGCAGCAGAGTATAGCACAATAATCAAAAGTGTTTGTCACAGATTGAACCTTTGAAGCTATTATGTGTTATAAAGGATGACTTTCCCCTCCCTGATCCCCAACATTAAACTCTCGCAGAGCCTGCGACTTCCTCTACAGGCGAGCCGCTCATGCCCAGCTCAGCTCAATTCATGTTTGGCCATCAGCCTTCTGACATTTCCAGTCGCTAAGCAGATTATGGAGACGTATCCGGGTATTCAGAGCTTTCTTTAACCAGGCTGAGTCAACTCTGAGAGCCTTCCTAATTACAGCAGAAGACAAGGGGGAGGGGTCAGCACTCCAAGCAACCACATATGCTAGAGGTCAGGGTTGAACACATTTCATCATAAATACTTAAATCAATAGTGATTTTTTTTTTTTAATTGAGGCACTAATTTTCTAAGTAACCAGCAAATGTAGTTAAAAAAAAGCACTGTTGGTGTGTAACGCATTTGAAATCATATGGTTGTAACCTTTATAGTCTTTTACAGTGAGTTAACATGATTATTTTTACAAAATGGGGCTATTTTTCACAAGGGCTGACATTTTGATCAAGTAAATACATTTTTCATAATTATGACACATACAAAGTAATGGCATTTTAAATGAGAAAACTATGGGGTTTTTACATCGTGAGCTGTGGTCATTTCATGGCATGACAAAAATTTACAAAACTGTAGAAATGCTACTAAACAATGTCCAGCTTTGGTGAATATGGAATGCCTTGCTTTTCCCACAGGTTAATTTACCAACTAACTAACTATATTTACAAACAAAGATAGTTTAAAATGTTTGGACTTTTGTATAATGGGTCTCATTCACGAATCTGGGATTTATTAATATTTTCTTCTCATCTGAATTTCTTTGTACTCTAGAAACAAATTTAGAACTACTTCAGATCATGCATAGGACCAAATGATAAAGACCTGGCTGTAGTAAACTTAAACACACATTTTATACTGAACATTATTTTATCCTTTAAAGCACCTTGAATGACTGTAGTCTTTGAAAGGTGCTAGATCAATAAACTTGCCTTTCCTATTACTAGACTACTACTTCTGCTACTAATTTTTATTATTCTTTTCACTTGGGCCACAGTGAGTGTCTCAGGGGAATTAATATTAATATTTTTAATTTCAGCCCGAGCCTTGTATTTATTTTTTTCAACCATTGTCACTCCTGTGGAAAAACTTTGGAAAGCTGCAACTTTTCTGGCTTCCTCCTCAGACACCATTATTTCATTTTTTTTTTTTTAAGTCACCATCCTTTATTTGCCTGCACACTCAGTAGCTGTGCAGGCTTCTTTCTTACAACATCAATGCTGTTTTTACTACATTTCTGCACATGAATTAGTGAATAAGGCCCAGTGTGAGAGCATTTTTACAAAGCAGGAATTTTTGTACAATATAAATTCAGGAAATTTTTACAAATTTTTTTACAATTTCTTTTTAAAACTGAAAAGCATATTTTTACTAAATCAAAAGCTGCCATTTTGCAATATGTCAAACAAAACAAAAAGAAATGAAATAAACAAGTAAAATACATAAAATACACAAACCACATTCTCCTTCCCAAAGAAAATTGACCAGACATAGGCTGACTCAAGCTGTCACTCAGTGTTTTCCAACAGTTGGATTGAGGATCAGTGGTGGGAAAATAGATCAAACTGTAAATGTCAAGCTTTGCAGTTTGTCTGGCAGAAAGTCAGAAGTCATTCTGGGTGGAAATCAGGAGATTGGGCAGAAACAGGAAAGGCTGACTGGTTTTAAGGGAAATATCCGTCTTTACTTTTAAACTCCTTGATCACAAAAAAGTGTCTGACTCATCGTGTTGATCACTGTTACATTCACTTATTTTATTGCTTTCTCTGGAATCCTGTTTTTCAGACTGCATCATATTTACGTCAGTCAGCTCTGGCTTTTACTCTGTTTATATTCACTGGTCCTTGAGTAGCAGTCTCAGCGTACTTCAACTCTGTCCACTGTGGAAATGTTTCCACATCATTTCTATTTCTAATCCCTGTCTCTTCAGGGTGGATTCACTGAGTGTGCTCAGTCAGCTCTGCTCACATAGTACACTTTCTCCTTTCTTCTGATGTTTAAGAGAAACACACTATTTGTGCATTCTTGCATTTCTATCTTTCTGAGGTTCAGTTTTGTGTCTTAGATCCAGAGTGTGAGGATTCTGTTGGGAAGTGGTCATTTTTAGATGAATGTACATTGGAGACATCTTTTGCTAAATAAGGACAGTTACACAATGTGAACATTTTAAATAAAGGCAAGGCAGATTAGGAAGTAGGAACATTTTTTACTTTCTATCCTTTCTTTGCATGAACACATAATGAAAAGTAAAACATTTTTGAGAAATTATTTTTCTGAATACATTTAAGAAAATGATTGGAAATCTGCTTTTTTCACCTTTTTCTCCTTTTCTTTTGGAGTAATGTCATTTGGATAGACGATACAAGCTTGTCTTGCACTAGTACTACACCAAACATATTTTTTTTGCTATTAATACATTTTGGTGTGTAAAGTGTCTGAAAGAAATTGTGTCCCTGAATTGACTGTTCCCCTGTTACTCAATTCAATTAAATTCTACTCATATAGCACCAAATCAGAAAAAAAAAATTGCCTAAAGGCTCTTTATATTGTAAGTCCAAGACCCAACAATAATTACAGAAAAAAAACCCATCAATTAAAACGACAATCACATGGCAACAGTGGGAAGGAAAAACTCCGGCAGAAGCAGGCTCCGGGAGGTGCAGCAGCCATCTGCCTTGACCGGTTGGGAATGAGGGAAGGGAGGCATTAAAAAAAAATATGCTGTGAAGACCATGGAGATCCTTCTCAACAACCCCCCCTCCCTTACTGAATTAATGTAATATTGTTTAAGACTTGTGGTCTTCTTGAACCTGTTATTCATCACATAAGTAATAATGGCCAAAACATATATCAATAAGATTTGTTGTGTCACAACCAGGTGTGCAGCAAAGGAGGACCCAATTGCAGACACGGACTGAGGCAAGACTATAGTGGGTTACGCAATTTATTATCACCAAAAACACCATAAACCAAGGGATGACTCTCAGAGGTTCTCTTAACACTGTACACCAACTCTTAAGAAACTGCAGGAGGGGGTGTAACCGCCGAGGGGTCGGTCTAGACAGAGGGAGAGGGAGAGATGCGTTAGGGACTGTAGTGAGCATTACATGGATGGAATTTGGGGGGGAAGGCAGAGGAGGAGGCTTACGTGGGGAGCAATATGACAAAGTCCTGAGGGGAGGCAGATGGCTGGAGCGGTGTGATGTTTTTCTTTAGGAGGGCAGGCAGGCAGGCAGGGAACGAGATGATTTCTGCGGAGAAAATGAACAACACTCCACGGTTACGCACTAGTGATGTGTCGATCGCAAAAGAGCCGGCTCTAAGAGCCGATGCTTGGAAGTGAATCAGAAGAGCCGACTCCCATTGAATGAGAGCCGGCTCCCTA